>JAVTVY010014820.1:0-66412 GCA_036873755.1 Hanleya hanleyi | reverse complement strand
GCTGAAAAAGAACAGAAAAAAAGAAAAAAAGAGAGAAAAAGGAAAGAAAGAAAGAAAGAATGAAACAGCAAACATAGCAGAGAAGTAAGTGTTTAGCTTGTCACATATCTTTATCAATTGTTGCATATTACAGGGGAAGTAAAATTATCATCAACAACGCTTACCAGAAGGGCTAGACTAATGGCAATCGGGCAGAGAACAACGCAAATGTTTGGCGATATAGGACTCAAAGACCCCGTGTGATTTTCTCCGAGAAACGAATAATGTGCTCCAATTCAATCACATATCGCCCATTTGGACGAAAAAGGTCAACGCGTGGGCTGAAAAGATTTTTTCAGAACTTTTTCACCATAAACTTTTTTTTTGATTAAGATCCCAGTCATCTGTTCAGTATTTATTTATTCACAAACGAGAGATACGAACTCTCGAATAATTTTCACGGAGAAACTCTAGAAATACAGGTAAAAAATCTAACCCAGACACAAAGTCACTATTTAACTGGTGTAAATATGATGAATATGGATAATTTTCACTACTATTCCGAGAAAGGACCACTAAGCTTACATTTTTGATAAATTTGGCAACTTCAGAACGAACACCAGAACTCATGCGGTCAACCACGCATCAATGCACCGCCCCTGCTATCTAGGCAAAATAGTATTGTCTAAGAAATAACTTGAATTATAGTGCAAACTCCGGATTGAATGATCATTTCACCTTGTATATCACGTAGTGATCGCCACTGTTATAGGATATTTTCGCAAAAAAAAGTTCAACTTTTACAATCTTTTATCGCTCAAATGCTCCCAGTGAGCGCCAATTTACCATCAATTTTTGAGAAAAAAATCTCAGACTCTCCCCCTAAGCCCCCCCCCCCCCAAACTTCACAACTTGTCTACGCCCTTGTGAATGGATGCTTTTATGAATATCTCCCCTTCAGACGGTCCAAACAAGCATGGTCACAAAGTCAAACTGATAATTCTGATATATGTCATTTCAATGCCTACTTGAAAGTTGGCTTTGAAAACTGGTATTATCCTTTTGTCGTCCATGGCAATATAGATAAAACAATTGGATGTACACGAGTTACATAGCAGCTGTGTTTGTCAAGTGCTATGAACCCTCACAGACTACACCAAAATGATAATGGCTGGGGGTGCATTCCATACCTAAATTATGTGTGGCTCACTGAAAACAGGCATTGGTTCGGCGCTTCAACCATAAATAGTTGTAAAATCCTCAACAAAAACCCTGTAAAGGTATATATTTTCTGAAAGGTCATACTCGTGCCATTATTTCAGAAGACAAGTGAGCTATTGAGATTGAAAATGAAAGACGTGCAATCCTCCTTAAACTTCTTCACTTTACTGAAAAGCTCCATAAAATGTATGAAAATGTGTGAATTCCGACTCACCCAGGGGCAGATACAGGCTTATATTTTATAAACGAGGTCTAAAAACGCCCAAATTAAGAAACGAAAAACGCCCAAATTAGACGAAGAAATTCAGCTATTTTAGTTTATTATGCAGCAAATTTATGTCTTGTGTTTAATTTTGAGATGGTTTACGCACGTTACGCAAATTGATATAATATCCTATGGAAATTCATTGTCTGGAAATGCGTCTGATGCGTTTTAAAACGTCTAAGAACACCTATAGGCGGGCCCCAGACCCCCGGCCACAATTTTTTTGGCGTCGCCACGCTCGGCAAAACTAAAAAGGCGCCCAAATTAAAATGCTGTATCTGCCCCTGCCACCATCCAGAGACAACATATGAAAGGATTTTCTTTTTAAGCATATGACAGATTTCATTATAAAGGGGGCCAAAGACACTATTTTTTTCTCAAGCCCTAAATTTAGTGAAACACTTGCAGAATCGTTCTGAGTTTCATTCTAAATGAAAGTATATGGATTGTAGACATAGAATACATAAAATGTTCGCAATATACAAACAACTTTTCAAAATAATTTGAAAAGAAAATATCGAATTGCTGTGTTGTAGGACAGACAAAATTCCCACTTTTCTTGGAGACCAAATTGCAATGCCATAGAATATATTATATCTGTATTGTTTTCAGCATTGAAATGTTCCAAAATATTGATATGGGGTGGAATTGTGATTTAAAGTTGAACTGCAATCATTGTAGTGTACAACAAAGCCAAATGGTGAAAATACAATATCTTGATCAATTTCCAAGGTTGTCCGTCCACATCTGTAATGTTAGCACCTCTATGGAATTTGGTCATCTGTATCATACAATACTATCATCTCATACTTTTAATGAATTTGGTGCAGAAAATGCTTATGTGTGGCTGATTCGGCACATAAAATCAACCAAAATATTTAAAAAGTAAATAAAAAATAAGGTTTTCAAAAACTGCTAACGTGACTGCTAATAGAATGTCCGTCCACAATTAAAGTCACGTTAGCAACAACATTGTTTAAGCTGTACTCTATTCTATCACAGTTAGTCAACATTTCATTGTAAGTCTGTATTTCCTACACAGCACTTCCACTAACAATGTAATTGATGAGTCATGTTAAGTGCAATTGAATGTGAAAATTCAGTTTGTTTTGTGTCCGTCCACTTATGTAATGTTAGCAACTGAGTAACGTTAGCAATACAACTAAGTAGGATTTACGTAAATTTTGTTTCAAATACAGGTCTTTCTTATGTTTGCTTGGCAGAACTGACAAAGTGAGCAGAGTTGGTTGATAATAGCAGTCTGCAGTATTTATTTTTGCAGCTAAATCATCAGTTTATAAGGTGTCTGTCTGAATGTAACATTAGCAGTGCCATGTTTATTGCTAACGTGACACATGTCCGTCCACATGTGTCACGTTAGCAATGACTGACACATGGTAAAAATATTGCATTGGCATTATCAATTTGCCTGATAGTTCATGTACATGTAGATAACAGAGCTTAGAAACCATATATCTGATCTTCATCATGGTAAATTCTGAGATTTAGTGAAAATTCCCCGAAATAGGCATGTCCGTCTGTCCACAAAGTCCGTCCAAATGTAATGTTAGCAACAGTAATATTCGATTTTTGTTAACCTGCAGGTTGGTTAACAGGCATTCCACATGCTCAAAAGAAATTTCCTCCTGATTTCTTTCTGAAATCATCTAGTTTGCGGCATGCAAGCATCTTTTCCATAGCAAAAAAAGAAACGTTTCTGACGATGTAATGTTGCTAACGTTACTGTTTGTCCGTCCATAGCATCACGTTAGCAACCACGTTAAATCAAACTTTTACTCAGAAAAACTATGCGCCATCTGCATGAAATGCTTTGAATAGTTTCAAAAAGCATTGTGGAAGCTAAGAATTAATTTTCAGTTGTGTGTGGTCAAAACGTCACTTACACAGAAAACCTTTGGCAAACCTTGTGTCCATCCTATACCCGTTCTTTGCATTTGCTGGGTACTTTTTGCATTGAAAACTAGCTTTTCTGCTATTCCGGATGATCATGGACTGCTGGAGTGTTCATTCAATTATACTACATTGCATTAAGAGAAACATTTTGCTCCTGCTTCGAGTCAGAGCAGCAGAACACAGCCCTCCTGCAGTGATCTGCAGAGAAACTATCAGATGGAAGGGGGGCAACAAAATCTATTCTAGATTTTCTCACAACCGACCAATTATCTCAAAACTTTCACAAAATCAGACTTAGACCATCATTGTCAAGGTAACACATGCAAAACATAAAATAGTCAGTGTTTATTTTTCAGTGTTGAGGGCCACGTTTTGGCCCCCATTATACTGAAATCTGTCATATGTTCCCCATTCAACAGGCATTTTAAAAAAGGCAAAAACAAAAGGGGTCGACCTACCCATTTTTTGTAAAATTTTATTATCATATTTAAAGGAATCCTCGTATTCATGCCCGAAAAAGTGCAGATTTTGGCCTGCTAAATATTCATTTCCCATCACGATGAACTCTGTAGTGGCGCATAGGCGCGATTAACCAGCAATTGTTATATTCGCGTTTAGAGGAATGGTTACGTCCAACAGGATGGTATTATAGATATCAGTTCGTAAAAAGAGAAGAAGAATTATCATGCTGTCAAACACCGGTGACATTCGTTAATATGAAAATATGGAGGGGCCACTTCGTGTGAAACCGTGGGTAGTGTGGATTGCACCCTTAAAGGCTAGGGTGTATTTCCAGAATTTTTCTTCTCCCAGCTATGCGAATCTGAGAGTGTTTGCGAGTTTCATGACATGCGTGATTCGCTGTAATAGGTTTTATGGGATATCCCGCCAATCGCTTTCCCCCTACCCCATCTTTGTTTTGGTGACTTTTGCTCACAAATCAGGAATGTAAGAGCTCAATAAGAATATCATAGAGTTACACATTGACCGTGAGATTCAAACACATGTACAAAGCTCGGGAATGATGCCAGCTTTTGAATGAGGCACGAGAAGCAAAACAAAGCGTTTGTTGTATGGATGCGTTTACAAGGAAAGTGCTCAATCCCTAGTGTTGGTATATCGCGAAAAATTCCTGGCAAATCGACACGATCTTTTCCGGCAAAGATTTCGGCATGAAATAATAGGAAATGTTCATCAAGCTATATATTTCTGAATCAGAAATCTCTTCAGGTTTAAAGGGAAAGGCCTCCCTAGGAAAAAGTTTACTTTAATTGAGAAAACAATCCATGGGTGACCAGAAAATATTTTTGAAATATTTTTCGGATTTTTTTTTGTGCCTATGCTTTCTAAAGTACAAACATAAAGTTTCAAATCTCCATTTAACATGTTTAAGGTGAGAGATATTGCATTTTTTTTCCAAAGCGACCTATTCATATGTGATCCACACTGTTTTTTATTAAAGGGATAGAACACCACTGAAAAAAGTATGTTGTAAATGAAAGAATAGTTCCATCACAGTTCAAAAGTATTTTTTTATTTATTTTTTTCGATTTTTTTTAACCAAATGAAACGCATTTGATATGTGTTTGTATGGTGGTCTGTTACGACCATCCATTTTCCTATCCTCTCAATTATTTCAGATACCCACAAAACACTCATCGTTATTCTGGCTCAATAAGGAAGCAGACATTGATAGGGAAGTATTTTGAAGGTTTAACGTGGAACATTATACAATTATTGCATGTTATAGAGTGGGACATCACGATTTGTCAGCTCGAGACAAGTGATGTACAACGAGCGCGCAGCGCGAGTTGTACATCACTTGTTGAGAGCTGACAAATCGTGATGTCCCACTCTATAACATGCAATAGTTGTTTTATTATACCGAATGTCATATTTGAATAAAATGGGACTTTATAATCATGTGAATGAGGACCGTACAGTGAAATAAGCATATCGTGTTCAACACTGCGCGGACCGTTGTTGATTTCAAAACGCCGTGTCAAGATCAACTGTTCGACCTCGGCTTGTTTGTCGACTCAATCGCATAATTTGGAAGAGTAACGTTATCGGTGATCTTCCGTACCTTTTCAAAAGATGTCAAATTTATTTCATTCAATCACATTCACCAATTTCTATCACCAACGGGCCGACGTATACACGTCAGGCCGACATATACACATCAATCTTCGTTTCGGGGAGTATGTTGGCGCGCGTGCTATGGGAGGCAACTCTAGCTTGGTCCGACAGATGTCGCCGTGGAATAAATGTCATGTCCAACACTCTGCCGTGGTACATGACATTTATTCAACGGTAAGGCAAGATATGACTGCATAATCACTGAACATCACGATTTGTAGAATGACACGTGACAGGCTGTCAACCATGAGGTATAATAATATTGCTTATTTGATGGTTGAACAACCATGTATGTAGATTACATATTTGGACCTACATGAGGCAAATGGACCAAAAATATTTGTTTGCCATTTCACCAACATTTGTCTGTACGCAACTTCTTTAGGAAGCCCATGGTGTGCCAGGAGGTCCAACTACATGTACAACCTGCCCACAGGTACATATCGAAAAATGTGGAATATATACTTTACCCGTTACGTTATAGCAAATAAGCAAAGATGGTTCCTCTCAGACATGCAGATTGGTTATTATGTTGATGTCTAATCCATATTACAGTGTGTATAGCAGTACATTTGATTAAAGAAAAATTATAACATCGAGAAACATCAAGAAGAATAATGAGGAATGGCACTTACAGGCCACCGTCCAAAGTTTATCGGCTTATTGCTCAGTTGAAAAAAAATCGGAAAAATAAATGTAAAATACTTTTGGACAGTGATGGAACTATTCTTTCATTTACAACATACTTCTTTCAAGGGTGTTCTATCCCTTTAAGCAACACCCTTTGTGCCCCTACTTTTTGGACATGAACTTACTGGAGGAGTGAAAAAGTCTCTTAACACCAGGCATTTTGTGGATTTAATAAAATCAGCTATCATGGATTAAAGGAAACATTATTTTGTTCCTGTTTTGCACAAGTTAATGTAGCAAACTTTCATTTAAATTCCTAAACTGTATTAGGATGCAGAATAAATTGTTTTTTGTAATAGCTTTTTTGAACTGTTAAAACACCAAGTTATGGTGAGGAATATTTCCTCAAACAAATGATCACCGAAGTTAAGCAGCGTTGAGCTCGGTCAATACTTGGATGGGTGACCGGGTGCTGTACTGGCTGGGCTGATCAGTGTCCAGAATAATAGGAACTGTGGACACTCTCGTGTTCTGGCACATGTAGGCACCGTCGTGATGTGACTGAAACAGTGTTGAAAACGACGTTAAATCCTACTCACTCACTCAAACAAATGTTCAAAATGTGCTAAATTGCGAGAAATGAAGCCTAAAATAAAAAAAATTCCGCACCTCCTATGATTGCTCGGGATAGTAACATTTTTCACAGCCATACCCCTCCCCCACTTTTGAAGACCTGCTTATGCCCCTGATGCATGTCGCACCAGTAGTAATTGTGGAATCCAGGGCATTTTCCCCGGTGGACCTCTTCCCCTAGGCCATTTTCACATGGGCATTTATAATACCCCCAGTGACCCTTTTCCCCACCCTATAATATTGATGGAAAATGCTTAAGATTTTTATTAGAAAATAAGTCTGGAACTCAGTAGTAAAAAAAGTGGATTTGTTGTAGTATGTAGGGGCAGATAACTCTTGCTGGGCCATCAAGTGACTGGAAGTGAACTTTGACCCTGAGCATGCGTGGTGCTTAGGCAGATGTGGGGTGGAGGTTGTGGGAGTCTAGGTGGATCATCCATGGTCCGATTGGGTTGTGCTGGGCGTCGTTGTAAAGCATTCGATGGGGAGCATCCAACTGGACGGGTATGTCGTGCGAATGCCGTCCATCTGGTAGAGTGGTAGAGTAAAAGTATCTAAAGTCCAGTTGCCCCGTAGTAGTAGAGAAAGCAGAAACTGTGTATATTTGCCCTATATGACCTTTGTGGAGAGTTTTACAGTAATGCCTTAATACCCTATCTTAACGCCTTATCTCAACGGCTTATCTTAACGCCTCAACTTAATGTTGTCTTAACACCCCAGCATAACGCCTTAAATCATTGTCAACCATCCAATCACATGCACATGCTTTAACCATTGGCCCCTGACCCCTGATCAATTAACCGGAAGTGACCTTTGACCCTGCACACCATTTTATCTGGTATTGTGCACATGCGCACGGTCAAAGGTCATTTCCGGTCACGTGAAGGCCCAGCAAGAGTTATCTGCCCCCAAATACTACCAAAGATCCACTTTTATTGTCCCCCGCCGCAACGCGGCCGGGGACTTTAAAATGGTTCTTGCTTCTATGTGTCCGTGCATGCACGGACATGTCCGTGCAAATACTTCGTAAGCAATAACTTCTAAATGCTTTGTCGGATTCCTCCGAAATTTGGCATCTGCATTCTTTGCGACAAGACGTCACTTGGTATTACGTTTCAGCAAGATCCGCCTGTAGGTGGCGCCACTGGGGTCTTGCTTCTATGTGTCCGTGCATGCACGGGCATGTCCGTGCAAATACTTGGTAAGCAATAACTTCTAAATGCTTTGTCGGATTCCTCCGAAATTTGGCATCTGCATTCTTTGCGACAAGACGTCTATTGGTATTACGTTTCAGCAAGATCCGCCTGTAGGTGGCGCCACTGGGTCTTGTTCCAATCTTTAGTGCATGTCCGTGCAAATACTTCGTAAGCGATAACTCCTAAATGCTTTGTCGGATTCCTCCGAAATTTGGCATCTGCATTCTTTGCGACAAGACGTCTGTTGGTATTACGTTTCAGCAAGATCCGCCTGTAGGTGGCGCCACTGGGTCTTGTTCCAATCTTTAGTGCATGTCCGTGGATGTTCGTGCAAATGCTTCATAAGCGATAACTCCTAAATGCTTTGTCGGATTCCTCCGAAATTTGGCATCTGCATTCTTTGCGACAAGACGTCTGTTGGTATTACGTTTCAGCAAGATCCGCCTGTAGGTGGCGCCACTGGGTCTTGTTCCAATATTTAGTGCATGTCCGTGCAAATACTGCGTAAGCGATAACTCCTAAATGCTTTGTCGGATTCCTCCGAAATTTGGCATCTGCATTCTTTGCGACAAGACGTCGCTGGTATTACGTTTCAGCAAGATCCGCCTGTAGGTGGCGCCACTGGGTCTTGTTCCAATCTTTAATGCATGTCCGTTCATGTTTGTTCAAATCCTTCGCGAGCGATAACTTTCGAACAATTTGTCGGATTTCTTCGAAATTTGGTAAATGCATTCCCTGCGACAAAACACCGTTGGTGATGCGTTTCAGCAAAATCCACCCGGAGGTGGCGCCACTAGAGTTCATTCCATTATTCCATGCTGCAAGTGATAACTTAGAAACACTTGGTCGAATTTCTTTGAAATATCCTACATATGTACCTTTCTGGGTAACATGAGAAACGTTGCGGCTCATCGGATTCTTCTCAAATTTGGCATGCATTTACCATGCCAGGAGCTGTTGCTTGGGATTGCCTTTCGCTCACTTGCACTCACAGGTGGCGCCACCTGGTGGCAACATCACAAATTCGTTTCCGGGTAATAACTTGAGAACTGACCATCGGATTCTTCTCAAATTTTGTATGAATGTACCGTGACATAAGATGTCGCTTGATAATGCATTTCACTGACTTGCGCCTAGAGGTGGCGTCACCTGGTGTCAAAATCTAAATTTGGTTTCTGGGCAATAACTTGAGGACCCTCATCGGATTCTTCTCAAATTTGGTATGCAGATGTCCCCACGATACCATGTTCCTTGGGATTGTATTTTTCCCGCTTCTGCCTACAGGTGGCGTCTCCTGGTGGAAAAATTTGTTTCCGGGCAATAATTTGGCAACTGCTCATCAGATTATTCTCAAATTTTGTATTCATATGTGACCCGCCCCAAATAACATGAACACCGGTGGGCATCTAGTACCGGCAATAACTTGAGGACCCCTCTTCAGAGTCTCAAAGTTCATATGCCGATACCATGACATGAGATGTCATTTGGGATTGTGTTTGCCTGCTTGCACCTACAGGTGGTGACTCCTTGTGGCAAAGTCTAAATTTGGTTTCTGGGCAATAGGTTGAGGATGCCTTCATATTCTTGTCAAATTTAGTTTGCAGATAATATGCCATGAGTTGTCTCTTGGGGTTGCATTTCGGTTACATAATTTTCATGCTACATGGTAAAGAAAATATATTACAGTAGCAATCAACATTCAGTCAGCCATTCGGAGTTGATCTCAAAACCTGGGAAGGTGGAAAGAGCTTCTTACGCCTGTGAAGTAGCTGTTGCCATCCTCATGAATATCTTCTGAAACCGACAGCGCTTATAAATATTGCTGCCATTTTGGCGGGGGACCTAGCATCCTCTGGCTGCTTGTTTTATGTTAATGTTAGTCAGTCCTCAATTTAAGGAGTGCTGATGGTAACCTCTCAACAGTTTACCATGAAATCTACACTGGTAACCTATGGCAACTATTGCATAATTATTAACCTATTGTCACATTATCATTAAAAATTATTGGGACCTGAAAATAGGTTACCACTATTTTTCATGATATGGCAACCCGAAAACAGGTTACCACCTTAAATTGAGGCCTGTTAGTATATAAGCTGTCAGTCTGTTGAGAAGGGTGTGATATATGGTTACCGTAATTGGTACATATTTTCCATTTTTACTATCATGGATTTGCCTACGTCGCCTTGGTGTTTTTCGATTTGGAAGTAGGAACGGCAAACCTAATTCATGAGCGGGATGCCACTGCCACTAAGAATAACTGCTGGTGATTTTAAGTCTCACTAGATACATGTAAGATACTGGAAAAGTCAATTTAGCCCCGTAAGAAATTTCATGATGTGATGGACTTTACTATAGCGAAGATGTGCATTTCCATGTTATGTGAAGTTGTATACCCGTTGATGAGAATGTGATGTAGTCGTGCATGTTTATATGTAGAAGATAACAAGGAATTGTATGCCCCTTGATCAGAATGTGATTTAAACAATGCATGTTTATGTTGAAGAAAGGAAGTTGCAAAGAGAATAAATTTGAAAAAGTTATTTCTGTTTGTTGTATTGGTGGGTAGCAATTAAGGCCGTGTGAGGTAAAATTTGCACAAGCTGCTGCATAAGAAAAGGACTGCATGAAAGGTATATTTTACACGAATTTGATGCTGTATTGTACTCAGTTGATGCACCAGTGCTGGTACACTACTCCATAACCTGCTTTTGATGTTGAAGTACAGGTACATTACTGCCTTACTGTTACTTTATTACTGGAATAGACCTGCATGCAGGTCTGAAAGCAAACTAAAAATTTTGGTTTTTTGAAATAAAAAAAATATGGCAGTGGGGTATTGCATGGAGCAAGAGGATTCCAGCCAGCAATGAGCAGTGCCCCATGGGATTGTATGGGTGCTCCAATGTTAAAATTGGTTTTTGGTTTAGCTGAAATGGCTGCACATGTACATGTGTACATACAAAGTTTGCTCAAGTTGTCAGTTGTCAGTGGATGATTATGAAACCCGCTACACATGTTTTTATCATTGGAGGATGAACCAGTGTTATTTGTGATATTAAATATTAATACTGGAATACATGTAGAATACTTCCTAACCTGCTAACCATGATTAAAGACAACTATTGACAAACGTACCTCCCTAAACCTGCTTTCACCGTCCATGAGGTGGACATTGCTCCCTAACCCCGCTGAAGACACTGGAGTTGATGTACATAATACTCTGTGACACCGCTTTGACAGTCCATTTGAGAGTATGTTATTGCATTTCGTGTAAATGTGGGTGGAAAGTATCATCATCTGGGATGTAAGTTAAGCTTGACCATATTTGAGAGTATCGCTGTGAGTGTCCATACACTGTACCATCATGGAAAGCATAGAGAAATAATGTCGTTTATAGAATGTCGCTTTATCAAATATACATATCTGATGAAGTGTCGCTTTTAGACTGTCGCTTTAAAAAATATACATCGCTTTCAAAGTGTCGTTTTTAGACTGTCGTCATCTTACAAGTAAGAATGGCCCTGACAATATTTATAAGCATGGCTGTTCTTAGATGATTCAGAGAAAGTGTCGTTTTACAGTGTCGTTATAGAAAATTGTTGTGGGAGGAGAATAGTCCTGGTACCTAACACTGTCGTCTTGTGGAAGGGGGTAATGCCCCTGTCGAGATAACTGTACATAATATACATATCTTTGAAACTGTCATTTTTACACTGTCGTCTTTCAAGGTGACTGTCCATACACTGTGCCATCATGGAAAGTATAGAGCAATAATGTCGTGTTTGGACTGTCGCTTTATAAAATATACATATATGATGAAGTGTCATTTATAGACTGTCGCTTAATCAAATATACATATCTGATGAAGTGACGCTTTTAGACTGTCGCTTTAAAAAATATACTCCGCTTTCAAAGTGTCGTTTTTAAACTGTCGCTTTAGAGTGTCGTTATAGAAAATCGTCCTGGAAGGAGAATAGTCCTGGTACCTCACATGTGTCGTTTTAACACTCTGTCATCTTATGGAAGGGGTAAATATACATATCTGGTAAAGTGTCGTTTACAGACTGTCGCTTTATCAAATATACATATCTGATTAAGTGTCGCTTTTAGACTGTCGCTTTAAAAACATACATCGCTTCCAAAGTGTCGTTTTTAGACTGTCGTTTTGGGAGAAGAGTGGTGCTAGTCTACCATAGATGTCCTTTTAGCACTGTCATCTTAGAAGTAAGTATGGCCCCGAGAAGATTTCTAAGCATGGCTGTTCTTAGATGATTCAGAGAAAGTGTCGTTTTAAAGTGTCGTTATAGAAAATCGTCCTGGGAGGAGAATGGTCCTGGTACCTCACATGTGTCGTTTTAACACTGTCGTCTTATGGAGGGGGGTAATGCCCCTGTCGAGAGAAACTGTACATAATATACATATCTTTCAAAGTGCCGTTTTTACACTGTCGTCTTACAAGGAGGGGTAATGGCCCAATCTCGTGCTCTCTTACATGGAGTATGGACCAAAGACATTGCTTCTCTCGGGATAATCTGCTCCAACAAACGACACTCTTTATGCTCTCTACATTAATGAAACATTATTGCGCCTTCAGTGCAATGCATATCTATTTCATTGAAGAATCAGACACCAGTTTTAGAAAAACTTTCGCCACAAACACCCCCATCTCCCTCACTATTTTAGACTGACCTGCAGCCTGTCGAGACATAGAACCGTGCCCCTGACCCGTCCTTAGAAATCTACAGAGTGTAGCTTAATTCAACAATGAGAGAGGAGAGACTGTATTGTAATCAGCGTACACGACTGCGGGGCAACAAACTAAACTGTGATTTCGGAGAGCAAAACAAAACCACTGGAAAACGAGGCGCTCAAATTTGGCACCAATGCATACAATTAACATGTCTAGCAACACGGTTTGCCAAGAATAATTTGATGAAAACATTACAAACAAGAGAGGGAGATTAAGTTAGTGATTAAAATAATGCACTATATAGCGTTTCTATTGAACTAAGACGCCTCCTGAAAAAAAAAATAGGTTCGCAGCATTGGTGAAGTCAAATCACTCGAGGACAACCCCCCTGCGCGAACTTAGACACTGAAACAAGTAAAACGCTATAAGACAACATTTTATTGTAACATATATATTATCAAAGTAACAAACGCAAGACTGAAAAACAATATCACGAAAAACATGAAATATAGTCGCTATCAAGGATGAGCTCAAGAACTATTTCTTTAGGATGCGTACGTTGGTCGGACGGCGGAAGGATATCTTTAAACTTTTGCTGGGGGAAATTTACGCCTATATAATGTATCTACTACCGTAGATTACCTAAAAAGTTTATCTGTTGGTAGCTTAGTTTCCAAAGCTGCAAGAAGTTTCTCTTCTGTATTTTGTAATTGGTGGAATGAACAACTGTTTACCGAATGTCCCTACGTAGCTTATGGTAACAAACTCAGAACATATAGAACCTTCAACCTAAATTTTGAGTTGGAACCTTACTTATCTATTCTGAATCGATATCATCGCAGTGACTTATGTAAGCTACGAACAAGTAGCCATGACCTTCCGATTGAGAAAGGTAGATTTGACAAAGTATGACCAGATAAGCGTTTATGTATTCTTTGCAATGCTGGTAAGGTTGAAGATGAATTCCATTTTGTAATGGAATGTAATAAATATGATAACTTTCGGGACATATTTCTATTTAAATGTGATAGCATGAATGCCAACTTTTCTCAACTCGACATTCCAAACAAATTTATTTGGCTCTTATCGTGCGAGGATCCAATTATTGTGAAAAAATTTAGATAAGTTTGTTCATGATTGTATGAGCGCACGTAGCAATATGATTGACCGTTCGGCGTATAAACATGACAAATGTGTTACTGGTACAGGAATGACAGATGTTAGCTAATATACGTTTTTAGTGTTACACACAGATACTAGTCAGTAAGATCATAATTTAACGTTCATAAAGTTAAACCGCGGTTCGCAGTTCGCAGTTCATTATTCGAGGAGACCAGCAATTATTTCTTCAGACATGGAAATCTGTATTTTTTTTTTATTATGAGTACTTTGAACTCCAAACTCTGCATAGCAAGAGAGAATATCATGCTCTATATCTTTGCATATTCATATCCCAAATCTGATACCAGGGGGCGCTGCCAGGGGCGCGGTTATGATTCGCTGAATGACTGGTCCCGAATCACAAACTACGAACCGCGGTCTAGCTTTATGAAGGTCATAATATATTGTAAAATGCAAGCGAAATCGTTGTTCCTGGCATTACTGTTCCTTGTATCCCGACTGCTATTTTTCCCGCAAATCAAATTATTTCTAATCAACTAGGTTATTCCATATGTATATATACTTAATTATCTTCGCTTGATTGTATATCTGCTAGATAAAGGGCGATGTGATCAGCAAATAAAGAACCTTGAACCTTGAACCTTATGGCATGAAAGGAATCCGTTAATTGTTGGATGGAAAACAGTGATCCACAAATTCGTTACAGCCCAGATTCGTGAACACCATGATCCTGTTTCAATACATCTTAGAGATTCGGCTAAATGTTGGATGGACAGGCGTGGTCCATTATTTCGTTTCCGAGCCTGAGAGCCTGCTTCTATTATGTCAAATTGATCACATCTATATACTTGCGCTCCTGAACAGTTTTAGCCATCACGATGTCATTGTGGCAGTTCTCAAAATGCCGCATTAACCTTCTGAGGATATTGAAACGTAACGAACAGTATCTGCACTTATATTGCTGGACTTTGGATGGGTCTTTCTCATAATCTTTACCTTGTTCTATGAGGTCCACGGTCCGGTTCTCCTGATGCGGAGGCTGTGAGCTCCTGTAATCCTTCATCCATGGGTTAATTACTGTTGGAGTGGATGTTAGCCGAGAACATGGAGCTGGATTCGATAGTAGACACGGTACTCGTGGAGAAATTGTCTGCATGGCTTCGGTGTTTGTTGATACACCATTGTCACTTTGATTAAGTGCTGGTGACAAGGATTTTGTTGGATTTTCTGTGTATGGAAACAGAACCGGAGGTTCACTGAACGAGTCTCGGCTGTCGGTGTGATTGGTTGTGTTCTCTGATGACTTGGACATGTTGTCGCCTTTTGCTTCATTTGTCTCTTCTGTTATATGATTCCGACAATGTTCCTTCAAGGCGTCAGTTTCTCCTGTTCGGAAAACACACAAAACACATGAATATGGTCTCTGAGCAAAGTCTGAGAAGTTTGACACATGCTGAACAGTGGCTGTCTTTTCAATCGTGTCGCATTCCTTTTCTGGCCTTTTGACAGTACATGCGACAGACGGCCTTATCTGTGGTGTTCCTTCGTGGTCTTGATATGCTGTTGTATTTTCCTCGGTGTGCAAACAATTCCTTTTTATTCTTTGTCTCTTGTTCGGTGGACCAGAAATGTCCGCACATGGTCTGGTGTGTCTACCTTTTTGCTTTGCTCTGTCATCTGGGCAGGCTCCTCTTCGTAGCTGAGATTTTTGCAATAGACTTTCTTTATGCTTGTGGTCTAATGACCTTACATGATTAAAGTAATTTTTATCATCGTCGTCAATATAATTGCAGGGCTTGCCAATATTCGGCAGGTTTTTACTTTTGTGATTCAACATCTGTATGCTCAAAACCGAATCATGGTCTCTTCTCATATGATTCTGAAGAAGCCGTTTCGCTGGGAACGGGCGTGAACACTCTTTACAATGTAAGGCTCGTGGATTCCGATGAGCATTCCTGTGTCTCTTGAATCCTCCTTCACTTTTCGCGACGTAAGTGCAATCGGGACATTCGTACTCCGAAGGAATGCTTTTCTGCTTCCGAGATCCGGTCTTCTTACGCTTTGATGAATTTGACCAGGGGTGACCACGAGAAATATAGGACCACGTGGGAATCTTTCGGAGTTGAACCACCGTTTTAGATCCTGATCTGGGATACTTGGTTTGATATTTCCCACGATTTGATCCAGTTTTGTATTCCTCCTTATCGTTCTCGTCGTAGTCATAAGACGAGATATAATCTGGATCCTGGGTTTTCTCTTGTTCTTCAGCAAGTTTTGATGGAATCGGATCGAATGCGTCGCTTTCTTCATCTTTTTCGATGTCGGTTTGAACTGATCTGGTCATAACTGTCGGTGGAACTGGCTGGTCTGTTCTAGCGCTACATAATTCTGAGCGATTGTCTGATCTCATTTTCTCAATCTTGTCATGGTCAAAAACCGGTTCACTAATCTCAGAAAAGGGCACAGACCATTTAGAAGCAGCCTCAGCACTTGGATATACAGATCGTTCAGAGGGTAACTGGGCGGTTGACGATTTATGACGAATCTGTGGTTTAGCAACTTCGAGTTCTTTCATGTCATCTAGGCTGTCCGACTCGTCACTCGATTCACTGTCAATTTCTATAATCTCGCAATCTGAGTCCTGCTGCGTTGGCACGTCACTGGAATATTCAGTTGACTTCCGAGACAAATATTGAAGGTTCGATCTTTTCTGTTCTTCTTTGACTGGATAGATCGAACTCACCTGGATTGAACTGTTGACTTCTGGTCTCTGAGCTGAAGACAAACAGAAAAATACGTTTTACTAAACAGTTTTGAAAGTTGTTTTTTAGTGAAAAGTTCCACCTGTCTAATATGGCTTGGGGGTATACGAGGTTGGTAGTTAAGTATCAAGAGAATGTCCTTGTGGAACGGCATAAATTCTAAAATGTCACGGAAGGAATTAAGCATCATTCAAAAGATTTGTTAATGGACGACGGCTGAATTATGAATGCCGGACTAGACGCTTGTATTCACTATGTATTATCTTATTCTACACAATCTCCAAAGATATTACACCCCCCCCCCCCCAACCCGTCCAATGCATCTGTTTTAGCCCAAATACACCTTGACATGAACACCCGCATCTGGTTACAAGAGCGGGGATTATTGGCAAGTCACGCACTTAGCCAAATAGAATAGCTTCTTGCAACTATACCTTGAGATGAGGATAGTTTAACCTCAAGTGGTATATGTCCTATTTTACATTGTCGCTTTTATTGTGGGTTTGGTGAAATATCAAAATATTCTCCTTATCCATACCCTTGGACACTGGGCCCTGTCATGACTTGGACACTGGGCCCTGTCATGACTTGGACACTGGGCCCTGTCATGACTTGGACACTGGGCCCTGTCATGACTTGGACACTGGGCCCTGTCATGGGCCCTGTCATGACTTGGACACTGGGCCCTGTCATGACTTGGACACTGGGTCCTGTCATGACTTGGACACTGGGCCCTGTCATGACTTGGACACTGGGCCCTGTCATGACTTGGACACTGGGCCCTGTCATGACTTGGACACTGGGCCCTGTCATGACTTGGACACTGGGCCCTGTCATGACTTGGAGACTCGGCCCTGTCATGACTTGGAGACTCGGTTCTGTCATGACTTGGACACTGGGCCCTGTCATGACTTGGATATCATGATTCAGTGCTGATAAGTATATCACACATTAAAAATTAATAATTATGCTCACCTATATTGTGCTCCGATAGCGGCCTTCTGTTTTCCAAACTGCTGAAGAAAAGTGACTTAGTTATTTTATTCGGTCGTGCTAATGTTGGCTGCCACTGTCGCACAATCTGTGCTGGTACAACATCGGCAAGTTGTTGAATCTGTTTATCGATATCACCCGCATCGGTGCGCTTCACGTTCCAGTCGACACGACTAAAGATCGCTTCGCGTTCCAGTCGACACTGGTCTAGTCGACACGCTAAAGATCTAGCGTTTCTCTGATTACGTCTCATTTCTGTGACTTTTACAAGATGACGTTCTTATCTGAAAAATATAATGTTTCGTTTCATAAAAAAATCACCAAGCAGCTCAAATTATAGCCAGCATTTGACACAATATGCAAGTCAGTGCACTAGACTGGTTTGTACACGTGTGTTCAGCGAGATGCTGGCAGCGAAAGAGCGACAAATATATTGCGGAATATGACAACAGATGCCTTCAGATTTAAGAAGTTGAGACACCTGTGTATTGGTTTATACCACATAATCACAAATGTGTAAATCAGATATATAAACAAGATGGATAGAGTTGATATACAATTGACATTTAACCTCGCACTGTTAAATCAACATGTGAGCTTCATTATTAATTACAAGCACCTAGTACGTCATCCATAATTGAGCCGTCGTCCATTAGAGAATATCCGCCTCCATAATCCAAAGACCTATTCCATATTCCATATAACAGTATTAGCACCAAATTCAAAAAGACAATCATAGTATACATAAACATAAGCTTGTTTCCTGCAAGAGAGAAGCGGTCCACAGTTTTCAATGAGGCCGGCAAGACATCATGATGTTCCAAAAATATCAAATCCGTATCGCTGATCAGTATTCTTAATCCATAATTCGTTGTAAAGTCGTCATCTAAAGAATGATGTATCTCAGCCACGCTTTGATTGTGATTGTTCATATGAGTACCATGAGGATCTTGAAGTACATGGGTTCATACGGCCCCTGGCCCCGGGCTAAGCGGAATTAGACACAAGTTACGAAACGTAGCGCCATAGAACTTGCACGCTACGTTCGTATTTTTTTTTTTTTTTTGATGACCATGCGATATGTATCGCCAAATTTGAGAAACTTTGAGTGGAGGCGTTTGGTGGAATAGCCCTGTTTTATAAGTTTCTGTAATAATGTTTTGTGACGTTTATTAAAATCGTCACATTTAACACAGGATCTAGCAAATGCTACTAAGCGAGATATGTATACGCCATATGCCGGTCCCACTGGAATATTACTGTCCAGAAAGGGATAGTTTACGATGTCGAAATTGTAATCATCTCTTTTGTCATAAAGTCGACGAGAGAGAATGCCCGCTTCATATTTATAGAGATATAGATCTAAATAGGATGTGCCTGTAGGGCTGTCTGCACTGCAGTTTCCTTCAAATCCAGTGAAGGTGGATATATATCCTTCATTGTGTCATTTATATAGCGATTATCCACAGCGAGAAGATCGTCTATATAGCGTTTGGTGAATGAGATGGAACGGGCTTTGAATGGATCGGTTTTTGAAAGCGCCTGCATATAGTCATATTCATAAGAGAACAGATACAGGTCAGCCAGCAGGGGTGCACAATTAGTACCCATTGGAATACCTATATGCTGCTGATATAATGTGTTATATTTTTAATGAGAAATTCAAGCAACTCTATAAACATCCCATGAATGATATCTCTTGTATGTAGTAGAGCTACATTAATATATCTACGATCAGTTTTCTTGAACACATATACTATTAATGAACTTAGACGGTAATCCCATGTGGATACATGTCTGTACGGTATGTGACCTTTAGCATCAAGTTCTTCCGTAAGACATTTTGAGTTTTTCAATATCCACATACATTCAACGCCAGAGTTCTTAGAAATAGTGGCGCAATACCTTTCCCAAAATGCTTTTACCTCCTGAAGGGCCCTCGTCAATAGGGTTGAAAGAAGCTTGGTGGTGCAGCTTCTAGAACCAGCTATGAATCTAGCTTTGTATGGTGATTTATGCATTTTGGGAGTCCAGTATAGTTTTGGTATGTCGTTATGATTGGTTGGAAGATAAATACCTCTTTCCCTGAGAATTTTCCGATGAAAGACTTATTCTTCTCCGTGATTTTATGATTGCTAGATCTCAACAACCAAGTCAGTCATACTTAAACTTCACACACATGTTAGACATGTAGAGATCTACGGCATGTTGAAAACAGTGTGTGATCGGTCGCAGAAATCAGCGGCCATCTTTGATTTACCCCGTTTTCAGAAAACTTTTCTTAACGCTGATTGGATGTAGTCTCTCGAGAGCTATACAGTCCAGATAAAACTGGTTAGCCATCAGACAACCCCGACGTATAAATTATTTCTGAAGCGAAAACTGCTGTATGTCTTTCGGGAAATGTGTTTCAAGTTTTGCACATTTCGATCTCGCTTAACCAATTCAATGCATCCCAATTATATAGTCTTGGAGAGATGATGATCCCTCGCCCGTAATGACTACATAATCCTGTTACACCCGACCAAGGATGGCTGAATAATGCCTCCCAGAGTCCCTAGGTATGATCCTGAATATTTCAAAATGCTCGACTCCTGATTCCTGAACAAGAGCCAAAACTGGCTTCAATATACGCTCGCACAATTATCTTACCTCAATTTTGGTATGCGACATATCGCCTCTCTAACATGTATCGATTAGCCCAAAAAATCGAGCTGTTAATGCTTTCCTGATTTTCCAGCCACTGACCTTCACCTTTGCTCTTCCCCTCAAGTTTGGCTCGTGAATCATCGTATCCCCTTATGTATCTACTGTCGAATAATGCGATTTTTAATGCGATTTTTAACCATTTCCTCATTTTGAGGTCAACGTGTCGTTGAACTTTGACCGTTGACCTCAATTTTAGCTCGTGGTACCTCGTCCCCCCATCATTTACTAAAACAATGTCTTGATTTTTTTTATGATTTCCCTGTTTTGAGATCACAGCGCCCTGTGACCTTTGACCTTGACCCTAAATTTGGTACACGACAAATCGTTTACCCTAATGAATTCACTAACAACAGTAGCACTTGTTATTGATTTCCTGATTTCAGACTGCTTTGAGCTCTGACCTCTGACCTCGACCTCCAGTTTGGTATGCGACAAATTGTCCCCCTATAGCTAGGGGATCCACTCAAAAAAAAAACTGAATCTGTAATAAAAACTGTCCCTGATATAGACTGAACGCCAACGGACTGACCGCTAATTCTTGTTCGCGTATTACAATATATAAATTTTCTTACTGTCCAGTCTATATGTTCATAACGCTATCATATTTCCTTGATTTTCATCCCAACATTAGAGCCCTTTGGCCCGCGATGAAATCCAAACCTGTCACATCTCGTATCACGCTGCGGATTGGCATAATCTGCTAGCTTAGCGCGTCCACTGATTGGTTTGATTTATACCAAACCCCTATTGACCTATTTATATCCAGAGCTAGTATGAGTAACTAACCAAGCCAGTGTATCGATCCTATCAGATCGATCGATACGCTGGCTCGCGAGGATGGTCTAATATTGTACTATTTACTGGAGTCGACGAACTCCCAGTGAACTGGGTAACCTGACAATGGCTGTCAAAAAATCCGGATCGAAAACGATTCAACTTAGTTCTGGCACATGCGTATCAGCATGTTTAAGTTGTCATGACCAGGATGACTTACTATTAAAACATGTAGCTATGGATCTAGTAACCGTCATTCACATATACAATACTGGAGAAGAGATTTATACCCAAATTCAAACTATATACTGCAGGAGTTAGTACGCCGCTGGATCATGTGAGGTTGTTTGCACAAGCCAAAATGTTACCCATGTACAAATTTACTTCGCCCCGACGTTTGTGTGTTGCATAAAGTTTATTCGTCTGTTGCAGAATGAAACATAATCTTGTCTGAATTATCGATGTGATAAATATTTAGCAATTTTATCGAATATTGTAAACCGCCTGTATATAACCACTTATCATGAAAACAGAAACTATACCAACTAAATTATGACATGAACCGTCCAAAGCACTGAAAATCTCTCGGATTTGGAAGTATTTAAATAGGGCCCTCGTTGCTCGAAGAACAAGCATTTGACAGTTTAACATATTGAACCAGAAAATATAGATCAATCTGACTAATTTCAAAAGATTCGATCACGTGCCTATGTGACGTAAGTTTGATATTCCAATATATCCTCGAGATTATCTTTCACAGACAGAAATGGACATATTACGTACGCACACACCTGATGACAATACTGCATCGCTAGTTTTGGCACACGCCCACGTATTGTGTCCAATGTAAGCCTGGGCATAATCATTCTTGAGTTGGTGTACGTAAAAACCAATAGGTGACAAAAAAGAACAACTTTGACCAAGTGGCCCCCAAAAACTCCCAATCTCGCTTTGTGACAGACTTTTAATCTATGACCACAGGCAAGCTGGTGTAACTGGATATAATCATTATTGAGATATGATGGTAAATGAGAGACGGATGAAAGGACGCACGTAAAAGATGGCAAAACCACAATGACAGTTTTGGTGGTAAATAGAGTTGCTTGAATTTCTCATTAAAAATATCTATGTGAAATTTGGCAACACAATATACCAGCAGCATATAGGTATTCCAATGGGTACTAATTGTGCACCCCTGTTGGCCGACCTGTATCTGTTCTCTTATGAATATGGCTATATGCAGGCGCTTGCAAAAACCGATCCATTCAAAGCCCGCTCCTTTTCATTCACCAAACGCTATATAGACGATCTTCTCGCTGTGGATAATCGCTATATAAATGACGCAGTGAAGGATATATATCCACCTTCACTGGATTTGAAGGAAACTACAGATAGCCCTACAGGCACATCTTATTTAGATCTCTATCTCTATAAAAATGAAGCGGGCATTCTCTCTCGTCGACTTTATGACAAATGAGATGATTACAATTTCGACATCGTAAACTATCCCTTTCTGGATAGTAATATTCCAGTGGGACCTGCATATGGCGTATACATATCTCGCTTAGTAGCATTTGCTAGACCCTGTGTTAAATGTGATGATTTTAATCAACGTCACAAAACATTGTTGCAGAAACCTATAAAACAGGGCTATTCCACCAAGCGCCTCCACTCAAAGTTTCTCAAATTTGGCGATACATATCGCATGCTGATAGCAAAATACGAACGTAGCGTGCAAGATCTATGGCGCTACGTTTCGTAACTTGTGTCTAATTCCGCTTAACCCGGCGCTAGGGGCCGTATGAACCCATGTCCTTCAAGATCCTCATGGTACTCATATGAACAGTCACAATCAAAGCGTGACTGAGATACATCTTTTTTTTTAGATGGCGACTCTATAACTTTTATGAATATTATGGATTAAGAATACTGATCAGCGATACGGATTTGATATTTTTGGAACATCATGATGTCTTGCCGGCATCATTGAAAACTGTTGACCGCTTCTCTCTTGCAGGAAACAAGCCTATGTTTATGTATACTATGATTGTCTTTTTGAATTTGGTGCTAATACTGTTATGTGGAAAATTGAATAGGTCTTTGGATTATGGACGCGGATATTCTCTAATGGACGACGGCTGGATTACACAAGGCGAAGTCATTCTTGAGATATAACTGTCAAATGATGACATATCGAGAAAATAGCTCATTGGGCTTCAAGTTATCAGTTATTTTCTACACCCAGTAATCATGAATTGTATAATATCATCAGTGTATTTTTTGATCTAGATTAACAAACTAGAGCCTTAGGCACTGAAACGGGGCTATTTAAATGTAAAATAGGCTGTTGGAATAATTCCACTCACTCTTTGATGTTCGGTTCCATGGCGAAGAGCCATACAATATGTAGTCTCACATATTTCTCTCAATAAAGATCTATAGTGCATTAGTGTAATTGTACACATATATATATTTAAAAAATAACGGTGGCTGATGGGACAGACATTTTATTATGAAATCAACCCGGTGAAATGTTACCAATATTTGTAAAATATTTTTACTTTTTTCAGATTATAGAAAGCATATCCTTCAGCAGTAAATGACAACAGATGAATATTGAGATACAATGTAAAATCATCATGGTTAGATGGACTGGATCTATGCTGGGATGTATCCTCTCATGGCATCATGTTATTTACATGTACCTCCACCTGCCAGCACACCCCTAGTTTGGAAGGTTATAAATTCTTACAATGGTTGTATGCAGACTTGTACATGTAGCTTACTGCTATTTAAACATAATTACATAGCCTGTATACAATTTCTGCAAGAATGGAAGCCTAGAAAATTAGAATTTCTTGCCAACATGACAAACATATGATAAGTCTGCCTTAAACTATTTTCTTCTGTATATGTTAAGTGTTCTAAATAAAGTTTTTATCAACCAGCGATTTATGACATCCGTTCAGGAAAACTCCGTAAGTCAACCTCTGAATAGTATCCATTTTGTATTCATGCTCTAAAGCAATGTAGATATAATCTTTCATGAAATATTGTACAAACTAGAATCTGACCTGGATAAAATAGGTCAAGGATAAAATAGCTCAACTGAGATAGGCTTCCAGTCAATCAGCAGTTGCATAAGTAATATGAATTTGGAGACTCCAGCTTCAATCCTTCGAAATATATAGCAAATGCTAAACTTTGACCTTGACAAAACAGACCAATGTCCGTCATCTTCAATACAACTCTGGACCTTCGCCAGATGTATACATAGTATAAATTTGGAAAGCCTAGCTATATTTCTTCATGTCAGATCATAATAAACAGTATATGACCTTGAAAAAATAGCTCAAGTTCAGTCAACTGGGATAGGCTTCTAGTCAATCACCCGTTGCATAAGTAATATGAATTTGGCGACCCTAGCTTCAATCCTTCAAAAATGTAGCAAATACTATAATCTGACCTTGATAAAATAGGTCAAGGTCAGTCATCTACAGTACACATCTGAGCCTTCGCCAGATGTATACTTAGTACCTTTATTTCTTCATGTTATATCATAAGAAACAGTTTATGACCTTTAAAAAATAGGTCAAGGTTATTCAACTGGGATAGGCTATTAGTCAATCACCAGCTGCATAAGTAATATGAATGTGGAGACCCCATATTCAATCTTTCAAACAATACCACAAATACTAAAATTTGACCTTGATGAGATAGCTCAAGGTCAGTCACCTTCAGTGCATCTCTGGACCTTCGCCAGATGTATCCTACCATATTTCTTCATGTTAGATGATAATAAACACTATATGACCTTGAAAACATAGGTTAAGGTCAGTCAACTGGAATAGACTTCTAATCAATCAACAGTTGCATAATATGAATTTGGGGACCCTAGTTTCAATCCTTCAAAAAATGTAGCAAATACTATAATTTGACCTTGAAAAAATAGGTCAAGTTCAGTCATATTCAGTACACCTCTGAACCTTCGCCAGATGTATACATAGTATTAATTTCTTCATGTTATATCATAATAAATAACAACCTTTAAAAAATAGGTAAAGGTCAGTCAACCGGGATAGGTTTTTAGTCAATCACCAGTTGCATGCATAATATGAATTTGGAGACCCTAGCTTTATTCCTTCGAAAAATATAGCAAATAATAAAATTTGACCGTGATAAAATAGGTCAAGGTCAGTACTTTTTACTAAGCTTCTGGCCCTTCACCCGATATATATGTGGTATGAATTTATAATGCCTGTGTATAATTCTTCTTGGGATGACGTGTCCATAAGAAAGATGGACAGACGGATAGACAGGCAGACGACGCTGAGGACAACAATAGGGGAGATTGGGGTACACTGGGACATCTTTCACTTTTTTTTGCAAAAATCTCCGCTATTATTGTCCTGTAAAGTAGCCTTCTATGCTCTAATTACAACTAATGTTTAGAATGACATAATCATACAAACAATTCTGAAATATCTGCTATTCTTTTCCCCAGAATGACATTTTAAAAAGTAAAAAAAAAAGCGTCCCAGTTTGCCAAGTTTGTGGATCACTGGGACACCCACAGGGATAACGTAGGCCAATAATCAAAATTCATTTTAAATCAAGTATATACTGTTCTGTTTCATATGAGTTTATAAGATTCAACAGCGATGGCTAAGTTACTTTCTATTTTAGAACCCATGCATACATAAAATATTTCTCAGAGGCAAAATTTGAAGAAACAATATTTTGCGTGATTTGCATTCCAACGGAATCATTTGACTTTGAAGTTGTTAGTAAAACTCATCAAATCCGATGAGATTATTAATAACTACTATCTAGGAAACAAAATAATGCACTTTCATAACATTTTAGAATGAAAGTAAATTTCCCCATTTAATTACTATTGGCCCAGTGTGCCCGAGCAAAAGTGTCCCAGTCCGCCCCGTGTGCATGATATTTGCTACTTTGTGAAAAACACAGATATGTACATCTGAGATAATAAATCGTTACAATTAAATTGAGTCTTTGTCCATCCCTTATATCCAGATTACCAAACAGTAAGGAAGTGCCGGAGAAAACTTGGTATAACAAAATATCATCCTCGGTCCTTAAAATTTACTTGGGCTGTTCAAAAACAGTTGTTTGTCCCATATTTTTCACCACTGATGGCTTTTACTTACAAACAATATAGGTGTTGTATGGAGGTGATAGCTTTCTGCTAATAATAATGTAATGTGATTCCTATGCTTAACATAGGAGCTAGATGGCTTGTCCCACTGCCTGTGCTCCATCACTCTGTATCCCAATCTCCCTTACCCCTTCGGCAAAATTTGCCCGAGGGGTAATAAACTAGCCTCCTTAGACGAACTATTGATCCAATCACAGTGATTTGCGATCGGCTTCCAATCTATTTCCAACATATGTGATGTAAGGTAGGCTCTACCAGGCACAATCATTCCGAAGATAGGGTGGTAAGGAGAAAACGGATATAAGGACGCACGAACGTTATAATGTTGACAAGGTCCGCGTTCGCTGTTACAAATTTTCAACACCACCATGATAATCATTCTGGTCTCAGTGAGGTAACGTTTTCGCTTCCGTCCATAATAAAAATACCTAATTGATATAGAGGCATTAGAACCAATTTCAAAAATAAATCATAGCATACACAACAATAGACTAGTTAAGACTTTAGCCGGGTCGACGTTGGGTTCTATGGGTGAAACGACACATCGATGATATGTCTACCAATTATTTTCTCCGTCCGACGGACGGATGTTTCACTCGTTAATCACAACAAGTTTGGAAATAAGGAATAGGAATATACTTACCAAAAGTTATCTTCATATCACACAAAATCCTAACATCAGCTAATTTAGCGTTTGGTTTCCAGTGTGCGATAATGTCTTATTCTTTGTCCCAGCTTTAACTGCGCAGCTTTACAACAGGGTTCAAAATTTTACTCCGTCCTGAGCGGTGAGGTCGTGTATGGCGAGCTCGCCACTGGGGACGGTCTTTGTTCTCCCCGACTCAGGCGGTCACGAGGCAAAGCATGGCCTCGCCATACGGGACTGTACGAGATCGATGTTTGTTTAGAGAATTCAGAGCGTCATAATGAATAAACTATGAAAAAATTAAAAGCTATGATTTATGAACCATATTCTCTTTCATATCGGGCCGTACACGGTACTATTTTATGGAAAAACTTTATGTTCCGTTCGACTTATTGTCCTTCACTCTGACGCATCTGGAAGACCCGGTAACGCCGATCAGTTCTTTCTTGTCAAATTCAGAGAAAACACCAGGAGATTGCACATTGGTAAAGTCATTGTCATGCGGGTAATTAAATTGGCTTTAGTTTAAAATTTCTGTCCATCTCAGTGTCCCCAGGCTACGACTGGTGAGAACGAGGGTCAACTCCATGGGGCCTCATTATCCCTATCCCAGGTTTGAACGGAGTTTGAAAGGATACGACAATCAATGAACACACTCGTCCAGCTGGAATTTTCTTAAAATAGAAAATTCAAGCCGGCCACACATAAGGAAAACGATTAAATAATAGCTGCTCTTAACAATACTGAGCCTTTGATGGCGATATGTCAAACTACTAACAATTTTCTCCTCACATAAATGAAAGGCATATACTGTTGGGAAAGTTTACATATTCAAGATTACGTGAAAAAATATTTCCTGTATAATTTCCTATTTATTACCTTTAGGAATGCAACCTTCTTGTTTCAATAAATGATTGTGCCTATTTCGAAAAATTTCCCTGATAGAAGAAAATCTCAATTCAAAACAATAGTTATTCTTAAATAAACTGAATGAGTCTCGAATTTACAAACTATACTTCTACGTTCAATATTTCCAAAACTAGGATATACCTTAAACATTACTGAAAACCGATGATCTGTGGCAGTATTTACACGTATATATATAATTTCAATACAATGATTTGAGATTAAACTTTGTGAAAAAAATTACATATTCATAATTACATGAACATAAAACTGCTTTTCTGTTGATGTGATAGTTCACAAATAATGTTGTATTGTTATATTGTTTTGAGAGAAACAGCAGTCTTTATAAAATTAGTACTTCTCACCAACTTTCAATTCATTTATACTTACTGATAGAAGATAATTTTTAACTGAAAATTGTTCAAAACAATTGCAAATTCAATGAAGAACATTTCCGAATTTGCCATAATCATGGCATATTGTGACTACTATATAGCAGGCATGTGTAATGCTATGTTTCCAGGATGGGTAGTATTCGACCTATGAAAGTGGTTTGCAATTTCTGAAATCCCAATAGGAGAAATCGACCATTTTATTTTCGCAACATGCACATCTCATTTTGCAGGACCAGATTTAGATTCCAAATTACATTCTAGAAATCTTGAGCCTTGAATTACTTTTCTTTTTAGCAGAAAAGTCTAATTATGAATATTAAACAAAGTAATACAGTAACTATATGTGTATCTCTGTGGGGCGAGAGGGGTCACGGTTGGCGGTTAATAGAGGCATCCAATCGCCATGGATGCTGCAAAAAGAATTTCCAAGGAGTTATTTCGTGAGAGTATTTTGTTAACCGGCCTCGGTCAAGTTTGAGACGGACTGTTCATGTGAGTAGAATTGTGTCTTTAAATACATCAATCCAAATGGCTCATCGTAACACTGCGAATAACAATGCCATAAATGGAATATCTACTTTGAATATTACCAATATAAAATAAAAATAGTGAAGCTTTCTTATGTTGACGAAATTCTGCATTCCCTCGATCAATCTATTATGTTCCTAGTCCCACATTTTCCCCATTGTTAGACTGTATGCTCTAGATGTCGATGTATGGCATCGTTGATAACCTTTTGGAGTATTTACTGGCAATAGGTAAACGGTTTCCCCTATTATTCAAATTAATTTCCGATCTAACATATTGGCATCATAATTCTGATACATGCACAACGTGTATCAGTAAACAAAGGATTAAAGTTGAATAAAGATTGCATACTTTACGTGTCATATTGAGATTATTTCCTGTTGATGTGTTTTATTGAATATTTTCGTCTGTCTGAAAATCAGCATATCGTATCTGTGCCGAGGTCGAATTGCGTCTTAATGAAATACATAAGTTGAATTGAATTTGATTTAAAACATTTACTTTTATACCTAATAATTATGAACGCATCATAAATACCAAAACAGATCAATGAACACATTTTGATAAATCAACAATCCATTTATATGCAAACATGAAATGGGAAAGTTTATGCATCCTAGGGCGCGGGCTTCGCCCTTGTCCTAAAATATAAACTTTCCAACACTAACCGTGCGTAAAATAACGATTTAGCACGCCTATGAAAACATTATTTCTTGAATTATCAATGTTTATTACTTCATTTTTATCAGCCCACATATATAATTTTACTAATTTCAGATATGTTCATATTTGTTTTAACCAAGTATACATGTATTTCACAATTATAGTACAGATAGTTTGATCATTTTTATATGTTATACTTATAGAAACTGTGCTATGCAACGCCTACTTAATACTGTTTTTACTCTGTTATCATCATTCCGTTAGTAATATTAGTCCCCCACTAGCGTTTTTTGTAATCTCAATGAATTTATAATATGGTTTCACTCAATTTTGGGTTTTGGCATGAGAGACGTTATCCGCTGTTATACCGTTATATCGATTTGTTTTCTCCCGGAATACATGCATGTATTTTGATGGTAAGATAAAATTAGGCCTGAACAATTCTCGCCCAATTAACGTTGAATTAACCTTTTCTAACACAATATAAAACAAAACAAAAACTCCACCCTTGCACACTATCTGAGCTTGGGACCAATGGGATATCATATGGATATACATATGTAAGGCTCTGTTCAATACACTTTTATCCGAATTTTTAATGTCCTTTCAATTTAACCTTTGACATTGGGTTAAATGATCAGCATATGTAGTCTAGATCCATCTGAGTGTCGACGGAGAGTGCAAAGATTGTCTATCCCAATAAAATCGGATTTCACCAAATTTCGGATTTCTGGTCTGTGAGATATCAATTCTGTTGAAACTGTTTATTCCGTATCTTTTGTATTCAGCTGTGGTCGAATTGTATAGCCAAAACCCCTTGAATGCGTATTTGCTGATTAGTCCGTCCTTTTGCAGTGCTGTTCAAATACGTAGTCGTAGACTAAATCTGGTTTTGGTTATCGTTTATCTTCATATGTTTACAGAATAAAATAATTGTTTTTATCTCAGAATCAACTATTTTGCATGAATGCACTACTCCACAACTCTTGTTACTCGAGAATGATGCGACTCAAGGAACATTCGCTCAACAAATGAAAAGAGTGTTCACAACATCCATACATATCTGTGGGCTTATAATAAATATGAGTACGTCCTGGTTTGTTAACATGAAATTTACACCCAGTCATTCCTGAACAACATTAAAAATGGGGTGCATACTCAGCACACACATATAGTCCGGTTTAATTCCACCTTATATTCATAACAGTGAGATTATGGCGGGCTTCGTTCTCAATTCTAATTGGTCAGTCGCGACAGCTGATCAGTGTTTGACCTCTCTTGCCGGAGGCGGGTCGCGACTGACCAATCAGAATTGAGAACGAAGCCTGCCATAATCTCACTGTTCCTAGATGGGTGGACAGTTACGTTGGATTTTGAATCGCCCGGCAATGGTAGAAAAATTGCACAAATTTACAAATTTGACGACAGGTATATATAAAGTGATACTTGTAGAATATGCGGATGTATTTTTTTTTTTTACGGTAAATATCTCGATTCACCCAAAGTGCGTTTCACACCTTGATGTGGATTTATATAAAGCATGGGGTTATATATAGAGACCCCATATTTCGACACTTCTCCCTAATACCACCCCTCCCCCCCCCCCACCTCCAAAACAAAAACTCTTGTTTTGTGGGCCTGTGATGTGGGCCGAGCATCTAGTCATCTAAGACCTGCATTTAAATGTATGGTGGAGACTGATTTGTACACGTGTTTCAGTGAGATGCCGGCAGGGGAAGAGGGACAATTATATTGCAGAATAGGGCTGTATACATGGTTACTGAATTAGCAGCATATCGTTTTCACTGTGGCAACAGATAACACATTTTATATACTACTGAATGCCTTAAGAGTTAAGAAGTTGAGACACCTGTAGATAGATAGATAGATAGATAGATAATTTATTTAAACAGGGTAAATACATCCTCAACCAAACGGCTGCTTTCCAGGACGGCCCTGTATCTCACAACTTTCACACATTAAAACACAATTTCAATAATATATACAAGGGGGCATTAGAGTTCACTTGTACCTCGATTAAATAACAAGTATAATAAAATCAGTTGCCTTCGTAAAATGCGCTTAATTTACGTTTAAAACTGTAAAGAGATTTACATGACTTGATTTCAGTCGGTAATTTGTTATATAAAATAGCTCCTCTATATAAAAAAGTTTTCTTTTTGCTTTCTGAGGCACACAGAACAATATGAATGTCATTTCTCTGCCTTGTGGTATAAGTATGAACACTGGAGTTAAAATTAAAATAATCACATAGATAAAAGGGAACCATTCCATTTGTACATTTATAAACCATTTCCAGGACATGCATTTCCTGTCGTTTCCGTACATCACACCAATTTAGATCTTTAAGCATGTCTACTACGTGTTCCCGTTTCCCACGACCCAAAATAATTCGTGCTCCCTTATTTTGTAAAACTTGGAGCCTTCGTTGGAGCTTGTCACTACAATTCGACCACACTACATCACAATAATCAAATAGTGGTGTTACCATAGATGTAAACAGTAGTTTTGCACAGTCCTGTGAAATATATTTACGGACCTTGCTGATGACACCTATCCGTTGCGATATTTTGCCTTACGGGATATAACACATTCTCACAACACATAAACAAGATGGATGAATTTCATACACAATTGAAACTTAACTTCGCACTGTTAAATCAAAATGTGACCTACATAATTGTAGTATTAATTTTGCAATAGTAATGCACAATAACATCACTTTTCACGGGTCCGCGGTCACCCGGATGAAAAAAGCGGTTAGTATAAATAACATGGGCAGTGCTACACATGGCAGTGTTACTAACGTCACAGAACCTATGAAGTAGGGTTTGATACGATTTAAGTGTGTACTCGAGAGATGACTTGCGAGCCCTCTACGGGAGACGTTCGGGAGATGACTTGGGGGCCCTCTATCTAAAAATAACCTGAAATCCTAAGTAGGTCAGCTTAGAACTTGCTGGTAACAGTCCCCTAATGCATGTTCATGCCAAAAAGCAAGGTTCTAATGTCAACGGTTCTTATTTTGCCGGAGAAAGTATTTAGATGGACCGACTCACTCAATCACTGACTACCGGACAATTTGCAAATGAGAGCCTACTTCATAGGAATTTAACCAACACCAAGAAACAACCGAGAACATATGGTTGAACAGTACGATCTGTTATCTCATGAACATGGGTGTGTATCAACTGAGATCAATTCCAACCGAGCATATCCAATAGAGACATTCCCGTAACCATGAACATAAGCATATATAAGAGGACATATAAATACATGTTTAACTTTAACACGTATAAATTGGATCATTATGTTTGAGGAATATATATCATATGTTTAATGCCACTTATTATTCATGTTAGTTTAATGTGACTTTGAAGATCCCTACAGGAATTTAATCAACCAAATATACTAATATTCCTAAAGGATTTAACCAAACAGTTAACATTTAACACTACATTATGGACTATATATAAACAAAGGCTTGGCCAGTGTTATGTAGATGTAAACAAAAGCTCGACAACCGTTATTTGACCGTTTGGGCAAATATTACGCGACTGTTGTTTGGGCATTTCGGATGTTAATATAAGAACATTAACTATGCCAAAGAAAGGTATTGAGCATGTGAGCATGTAGTAATTAACACGTTAATAAATCAATGTGTTTTCAAGCGAGTCGGGTGGAAATGCATTTGCAGTGAAACAGTAATCCATTCCAACACAACAAAAGCGCACATATACAGTGATATGCAAACCTAAATTGTTGGCATGATGTTGTTGTTGTTGTAAATGATACGTGTCCTGTGAGATCTCGGCTAAATGTCAGATAACACATTATTTAATAAACCTAGAATACCATATAGCCGAAATAGTCGGGTAACTAATTACTATTATTGCTAAAGATTGGCAGGAATTTCGTAAAAAAATCTGAGTTCCAAAATCCTAAAGTCATAGTAGGCTCCATGAGTCCAGGAACAACGTTATGTTGTTGCATACTCTGGTTTGTATACATCCATGGACACAGACATCGTGCCTGTTGATGTCTGGGAATAAAACAGAAATAGGAGTCAGAGGTCTTAAAGTTCACACATATGGCTCATCAAATGTTGCAATTAAAGGCTGGGGTCAGTGGCTGAAATTCCATCTCCCAGTCATCCACACGGAAGGCTAATCTTTAAACTGTATGCCAAAATATTGCCAGGCAAACAGGAAAAGTTAATTTTAGAAGAGGACAAAACCACTTTCAACAACTAGGATTTTGTTTGATTTCATTTGGATATTCCAGAGACCCTATAATGGACATTCCTAAAATCTGGCAATAGGTTTTAAATCTGGACCTGTGAATCTACGTCAATTCAACAGTTTTAAAGATTACATGGATCTGTTCACTATAACTAATTGTTTACTTTCACAACAAACTGTAATAGTGCCAAATGATTCTTGTGAATAGAATTGTTTAAACTAGTTGGAGAATTATACTGTGAAGAAATAAACCCGAGAGAAATAACTTAAAGAGCCGATCTCACAGGGCAGTATCTAATTAACAAATGATAATTTCCAGATATTCAGTTATAGAAATTACTGTTAAATGATAATAATTAACCTCTATGCAATAAAGGTTAATGGATATTCAGAGATTGGGGTAGCTGGACTCTTACCTGAATTTAAATGTAAGGAGGCTGGTTTGCACACGTGAGTTCAACGAGATGCTGGCAGGGAAAGAGGCTGACCAGCCCAGGAATGCCAGCCTCAACACGTGACCCTCGTTATGATACGAGGGTCCACAAGGATGGTGCTACATTTTCTAATTGAAGTGTTAGAAGTTGAATTTTCGGCGCAACTCCAAGACCTTATTTAAAATAGGAAATAACCTAAAATAAGTCGCAATGTAGAGCTGCAAACACGGGAACTTCTTTATTACAGTGTGTCTTCTGATAATGAAATATACTTAACTACAAACCTACACAAGAAATCCAGTTGGAAGTACGCACAACTTGGTCCGACAGAAGCTGGTTGTCCGAGTTTCTGGTTAATCATAAACACAAATTGCATATCTTATATAGTCTAACTATAACAAAGCATGACATATAGTGACGCGACTTCACAGTTTGTGTGACAGTAAAACAGGATATAATTAGTTGAATACACAATAAACAATTACTCCAATTACTCCAAATGAAATGTCAGACAAGGAATCTTAAATGAATGAATAGTTTACACAAAGACAATCAGCGGATTAGAAAAAAACGTAAGACTTGCCATGCAGTGTTGGCATGTTGTGATTTTAAGATGTTATGACAAAGAGACTCTGAAGAATGAATGAAATGAGAGTTTCTTGGAAATAAACAATTAACATGAATATATAACAGAACACCAGGAGGTTATCTCTGGGGGTTTACATTTGTCAGAGATCACATGTTCATACCATATTTGTTATTTGCTTTGTGTTCGAAGTGTTTCACTTGGAGTACATGTATTTCTATATAAATAGATGAAATTTCTCAAATGAATATTTTGATAATACAGCACTTGTAAACATCTTTAACAAACTAAGAAATGTAACGTGCAATTAAAATAAAACATTGAGTTGATGGGCTGCGAAATCCGTACGGGAAGCGGCCCTTAAACTGCAATTTCAATCAATCAATCAAATGAATAGTTTTATCAGTCATTTATAGGAATGCCTCTCTTAATTGTTCATTTGCAAATGTGATAGCAACTCCTGTTGACTTTTTTATCCATATACACCTATAATAATAATAATTCTTTATTACAGACACAAATGGTCTATAGAATGGACAAATAAATAATAAGATGGCAGACAAAAGACAAAATTACTAGCGCGTTACATAAATTAGGTGAGACCATGGAGACTACTATTATAGTAGTCTCCATGGTGAGACCAATGGCGAATTAGACGCGAAGTCTGAGACAGATCGGAAAGCCGCAAAGTTGCAAGTAAGGAGTTGTCTGATGACATAAGTCTGTTCCGTAGAGAATTGATCTGGCGTCGAATAACCTCATTAAGGCTGAGTACGGAGTTAATTCCAAACATGAAAGTAGCACTACAATTACGGGGAAAGTGCATTAACCAGCGAAATGCGTTGTTGTATGTCACACGCAGTTTCCTCAGGTTACATGGCGAGTACAAAGACCACAGATGGCTGCAATATATGCCTGTACAGTACGACGAGAACAGTTGCTTCTTAACATCTTGAGAACACATGGAGAACTTTCGAGCCAGAATGTTAGCACGAATCATGGAGCCTACAAGCCTCTTGTAGGCTCCATGCACGAATGCATAAATTTCTAGTTTGCACAGACATATCATAACTGTCCGTGAGATCACTGGAGATAAAATGACCAAGATATTTGGCGTTGTCAACATAGTTCAGCTGCGAGCCAGACAGTTTAGCAGAGGGTGCTTTCAGGTCATTGAACTTTTTTGAGCGAAAACACATACATAAGCATTTTTTCGTGTTGAAGACAATATCATTGTCAGTCGCAAAATCATCACATATGTCGAGTAAAGTCTGAAGATCCTTGGCAGAGGGACTAATAAGGCATAGATCGTCAGCATATATCAGGTGGTTAAAGAAGACACCGGCAATATTACATCCTAAGTTGGGCCGAGATATTTTAATGTCGAGTTCGTGAATGTAGACGTTGAAAAACAGAGGAGACAAAATACCACCTTGACGAACTCCATTACCAGCAGTGAATCCCTCCGAGAACGCACAACCCCATCGGATACAGAAACTTTGCACCATGTTCCAATGATAGAGCAGAACAATAATGAAACTCGGGACATTCCGATCGATTAGACGCTTCAATAATGTCCAATGATTTATCCTGTCGAACGCTTTACTGGCGTCAAGAAATGAGACAAACACAGGACTTCCCTGGGACATATAGTGGTGGATAGTCTCCTTGAGAACAAAAATGCACTGATTTGTAGAATGACCCTTTTTGAATCCGAACTGAAAGTCGGATGTAAACAAATGCGGTTCACATTTGGCTAATATAATACGCTCGAGGAGTTTCGAGAACACAGAAGTCAGGGCGATCGGGCGATAATTGTCACAGTCAGTAATATTCCCGGATTTATTTTTTACAGTGGGAACAATGCAGACTTTGGTCAGGTCGGGCAGACAGACAGACAGATTTTGAATTTGTGGCCTCCCATCCTAAGTTGGATGATGTAGGCCATACCATTGAGGTTGCTTTAAAAAAAAAAAAAAAAAAAAAAACACAATTAAAACTTTACTTGAACATAAAAAATAAATACTTCACGTTTGATTTTAAAAGAAATACTGTGTTTTTAAGATACTCAATGGGACATATAAACATGTAAACTGAGGCTCCAGAGGCGTTATTGTGTAAGAAGGAAGGGTACTACTTTAAACTTTAAAAGATAATATAAAAACAACCAGCATGCATATATTATGAAACAACGACCCTATTTATCATACATATATAACTGAATTATAAAGGCCCAAACAGCACATGCATATTTTATGTTCAGTTAATAATAAATTCATATTATTTTAGACAAGAGTATTTGTGCGCTTGTTAAAAAAAGATGTAACATAACATCTCTACTCATCCCGGTTAAGACCGTGACCGATGACCTCGTGGTATCATCAGACAGTAATGTCCAACCAGAACGAGCAAAGACATTATTTAAAACAAAATTGTTCCCCCCCCTCCCCACCCTTAAGCATAAATAAGAAAATGTATATTGAACAAGATTTGATGTAATATCCATACTCATTCTGGTGAACACCGGAATATCTTCAGACACCGATCCTCCGACACCGATGTCCAACCAGAACAGGTCGGGCGGAACATAACAGTGATTAAATATGCCCTCAACAAGGTTACCAACGTGATCAAGGAAGATATCGGAGGCATATTTGAAGTGCTCCGCGGACTGGTTGTCTAGACCAGGAGATTTCCCTAGTTCAAGTGATTCAATTATGTCACATAGCAAAGTTCGAGGGACGTAATTTAATAATGCCAATCTATAGATGTATCGTAAGTTATGTCTTTATTGTCCAGAAATGTATAATTTTGAAATTCACCACCTAAATAATGTTTTATTCTATAACACTTGTGTCAATAACATCGAGCTAACCGTGCATTTATTACACGTTTTAACACGGTTATGTGGAATCAACACCATTCAAGTGCAGGTGTTCATTGGGAGATAACAATTCACAAGTCGGATGAGAACGGGGGCGTCTGCTTTCGTACAAGTAACGATCGAATAAAACAACAAATTACTAGATAAAATTTCTTTCTCAAGTTTAACGGTTGTTTCCATCGTGAAATTGATTAATAAAGCGACACAAATAGACATATATTCACGTAATTTCCACAAAGCTGACAGTATCACTCCCCATTTAAGAGACCACAGAAACTCGTCCTCTGACAATGGCACGATGCCAACCGAGACGGGAGCATCAGTGGGCGAGTATTTTCAAGAATGGGGAGAAAGGTTGTCAAAGTTAAAAATACATTTTCAACCATTCATTATAATCTTTGCTGATAATCAAATTTGGTAGTGCAATAGAATAGAAATACGTTTTCATAGACTTGCTGAATGGCTATTTACACCCTTATATTCGCCTAGAATAACCATTGAGCATGCCTATGAAAACATTATTTAATAAATTAACTATATTTAATATCTTGTGTTGAGGCTTATCACTCATTCATTTTTGTTACGTATAATTTTTATCAGCCCACATATATAATTGTGCTTATGTCAGATGTGTAAATATTTGCTTTAACCAAGCATGTGTTTTACAATTATCATACAAATAGTTTGATCATTTTTATATGTTATAGTTATACATACTTCTCACCGGACCGCACTGCGGTGGTCTAATGGTTAGAGCGTCGGCCTCGTAAGCGGTAGGTACTGGGTTCGATCCCAGGCCGGGTCATACCTAAGACTTGAAAAATGGAACTTGTTGCTCCCTCGCTTACGCTCAGCATTAAGCGGATAGAACAAGGACTGGTTCGCTCGGTGTCAGTATAATGTGACTGGGAGGGGTGTCATGTCTGCCTACGGCATGATATTTCAGTGGGACAGCACTATAAAATGGCAATATTAGATCTGCTCTGTTACAAGTAGGTACCCCTGCCCCTCCCCCTCCCCTCCCTTCCCTTCCCCGTCGTGATATAGCTGAAACAATGTTGAAAGCGACGTTAACCCCTATTCACTCACTCACCTTACTTCTCACCGTACTCTGTGCTATGCAAAGCCTATTTAATATTGTTTTCACTCTGTTATCATAATTCCCTCAGTAATATAAGTGATAGCATAGCTACAGTGGTTTTTTTGTGGTCTCCGGAAACTAAAGCTAAATAGAATATCTTATGTCTTATGTGATAATCATGGTTTCACTCAAGTTTTGGTTTGGCATGAGAGACGTTATTTGTTGTTATTCTGTTATCGATTTTTATTTTGATGTTAACATAAAATTAGGCATTTGGCCGAGTGTGGCACCCCCAATCAAGGCATTTGACCGAGTGTGGCATAAAGGATTAATACATAAACTTGAGTCTATAGGTATCAAAGGCATCTTACTCACATGGTTTGAAAGCTACCTTAACAAGAGCCCAAGGTGCTTCAATATACGCCCGCATGTCTGGAATTACATTGGCCCAAATTTCAAGGTTGTTTAATAGCCTTGATTCCAGTTGGTAGATAGCAATCCAGAAAAAGGTCTATAATTTTGTGCTTCTGAGAATGTAACATATACCACATCTTATATTGAATGATAAACTAAAATGAGCTCAACTCTTGGTAACTAGTTAACCTTGAAGTATGAGCTGAGATATCACATATCCCACACTGAAGTCGACAATAGTCAAAAACAAGAAAATAGTAGTCTTCCTGCAAATGGATTCCTTTCCGACGAGAGAATTTTTCATGATGGACTATGATGAAGTAAACCTTTGTTCTTGAGTTAATAAACAGGTATGAAGTTCATTAAGTCCATAAAGGACCCCTCTCCCCATTAAATTAGTAAATGTATGGTTTTTATTTCACAACAGTAACTGGATGTAGCTGTTTCAAACATGAGAGACAACTCCACAGGACAATATAAAACACATGTAGGGGAGTGAACGCTGAATATTCCAACCTAACACATAGAGTCAGCTAAACTTGATTCAGTTTTGGGGGACTGTGATCTTTACCTTTGACAAATTGATCTCAAAATGTATGGCTCCTCTTTCATGCCATGTGACTAAGGTATACCAGTACTCAAAGTTTGGTACCAATCCATACCTTGGAACTAGAGATATCCCTTGGACAACAAATGTTAATGGATGAATAGAGAGAAGGCAACATCGCATTACACGACCTCGTCTTCGACAGGCATATGAAAATGTGAATTTTAATGATTTCTTGATTTTGGGGTCACAGTGACCTTGACCGTTGACCCACATTTTGGTATGTAACACATGTCCCTCCAATGTATCAACTGGCCGAAAAAAGTTATTTTTAATGATTTCCTGATTTTGGGGTCACAGTGACCTTCACCTTTGACCTTGACCTAAGTTTTGGTACACGACACATCGTCTTTCCTCAATAAACATGATTTTTATGAATTTCATGATTTTAAGAGTGACCGTGACCTTGACCTACATTTTGGTACGTGACACTTCATGCCCCTGTATTGTATCTACTGACAAAAAGAAATTTCAAAGAATTCTTGATTCTGGATCAGTGACCTTGACTATTGTCTTTGACCTAAATTTTGGTACATGACAAATCGTCTCCCCGTAATTTCTCAATGGACACAAAAAAATCATGATTTTTAACAATTTCAGGATTTTAGGGTCACAGTGGCCTTAACCTTTGACCTTGACCCACATTTTGGTATGTGACACATCGTGTCCCCCTAATTTATCTACTGACTCAAAAAATGCTATTTTTAATAATTTTCTGATTTTGGGGTCACATTGACCTTTGACCTTGACCTAATTTTTGGTATGCGACTCTTCATTTCCGCCTATTGAATCCACTCACAAAAATGAGTATTTTTTTATGATTTCCTGATTTTTAGGTCACACTGACCTTTGACCTTGATTCTGGGATCACAGTGACCTTGATAATTGACCTGGATCTAAATTTTGGTACACAACAAAACGGCTCCCCGTAATTTCCAAATGGACTAAAAAACTCATTATTTTTAACAATTTTAAGATTTTAGGGTCACAGTGACCTTGACTTTTGACCGTGACCTACATTTTGGTAGGTGACACATCGTGTCCCCCTAATGTATCTACTGACAAAAAAATGCTATTTTTAATAATTTCCTGATTTTGGGGTCACATTGACATTTGACCTTCGACATTGACCTATCTTTTGTATGAGACACTTCATTCCCCCCTACTGAATCCACTCACAAAAAATTTGAAATTTTTAATGATTTCCTGATTTTTCGTCAAACTGACCTTTGACCTCTGACCTCGACCTACATTTGGTATACAACACCGTTCCCCCTGGGGCATCCACTCACCGAAAATTAGAACTGTAGATAGAAAACTGTCAATGATCAATGATTTCCTGATTTTAGACAACAGTGACCTTTGACCTCTGACCTCGACCTAAATTTTGGTACGCGACACATCGTCTCCACCTAGCGTATCAACACAAAAAAATTGCAACTGTGGATGGAGAATGTTCACAGATATAGACCGGACACGAACACTTCAGTGATTTCCTGTTTTTTTTTAGGCTAGCGACCTCTGACCTTGACCTTCATTTTGGTACGCGCCAAACCATCTCCCCGTAGGGCATCCACTCACCAAAAATTGGAACTGTGAATGGAAAACTGTTCCAGATATAGACCGGACACGACGGACGGACAGGCGGACACACGGATGGAAACCGCCATCACGTAATACGTCCGCCTTTTGGCGGGCGTATAAAAACAGATGACAAATCGTTGTAATTGAGGGTTCCGTATCAAAATCTATGATCATTCCTGCAGGGGTTCCACAGGGATCCGTTCTTGGCCCATTATTATTTCTCATCTATATTAACGATATTGTAAAGGATCTCAATTGTAACATACGACTCTTCGCTGATGATACTTCTCTTTACATTACTGTCGACAATCCAGCAACATCGGAGCAACTGCTAAATTCTGATATATAAATAAAAGATATATGCTAAATTCTGATTTACAAAAATTATCAAGGTGGGCAAAATTATGGCTCGTTGAGTTCAGCCCAATTAAAACCAAAGCTCTTATATTTTCACGAAAAATAAACTCTGATCATCCATCTCTGAAATTCAACAAGACTGAACTTGAGGAGGTTCGCCAGCACAAACATCTCGGTGTAACGTTTGATTCTACCGGAAGTTGGAAATCACATATCGATGCGACTGCGAAAAAAGTTGGACCTATGATAAATTGCCTCCGAAGTTTGAAACATGGCAGTGTGACTAACGTCACAGGACCTACGAAGTACAGTAGGCATTAGGACTCGAACGCGAACTGAACTCTTGGAAATCCCCACCCCCAGTTGAAATCCTGCCTATATTAAGATGGGCACCGTCCAAGTCAGAATCGCCAGTGATTTTCATCAAAAATCACCAGAAATTTTCATCAAAAGTTGGTCAGCTCAGAACTTGTTGGTAACAGTCTCCTAATGCGCCTTTATTCCAAAATAAATAACACTCGCCGATTTAATTTTACAATTTTTTAATTAAAGGAAACAGATTGAATAATATAGGTTCAGTAGATTTCAAGCTTTACGTGTGAAAATACATTTACATCTCTTTAATGGTTTTCAGTGCCCTTGTACAGGATCAAACAACTTTTTGAATCACATTATTTTCCCAACAATACAACAAATTTTTATATATAGTACTATAGTAGAAAGGTAGCATTTATGTAGTTTACGGTAATTCAACTCAAGACCAACACCTTCTATGCACAAGATAATAATGATTCTATGTCATTCTCCTGAGCATAACCGGTACAAAGACGAATAAATAGCGTCTCTACATCACGTTGTTATCTAGATATATGAGACAACACATTTTGGGCATTGGCAATCTGATGAATGTACTATTCCGGTTTTCTTGTTTCACATTATATTCTATGGCGGTTGATCGATGATTTTCTTCATTGATAAACGTTAAACCACCTAGCTTTAACTAATTCTGCTAGGCTGTCTTCATTCAGACTGTACAGCCTACACAGTCCACAGAAAATACACCGCACATTCTTGTACTCCCAGCCTTATCCCATTTGATGGCAAGTTTATGGGGCTGTTTAATGTCTAAGCTAGGAAATGTTCCAGGGTAGTGGACAGGCATGCAATAATATACTATATCTGCTATACAGGACACCGACCACTGTAACTTGATGTGACAAGCAGCAGAGTAGAAACCGGCCTTATCTCAGTGGGCTTGGATATAAATCACTGTTAAAAACCACAAGGCTGGGATGGAGCCTCTCTCTGTGTTTGTTCCAAGGACAAGCCTTAATGACTTTTAAATCCACTGATAAGGAGGTCCCATGGCTTCATGGTCATAAAAGGAACATGATACTGTTAAAGGCCACATGGATGGTATGCATTTATAACAATATACTGAAGTGTTAATTATAAATCTAATTTTAATCAGAATTATTTCAGATCAGAACTTGCTGATAACAATGCCCTAATGCACGTTCATGCCAAAAATCAAGGTTCTAATGTCAACGGTTCTCCTTATTTTGCCGACGAAAGGATTCGGATGGACTGACTCACTCACTCATTACCGGACAATTTGCGATCTGTAGCCTACTTCGTAGGAATATAAATTAAAAAGGAAAAGCCTTGAAGTATTATATAAATCATTCATTCTGCCCATATTTGATTATGCTGATGTAGTCTGGGACAACTGTGCGGATTACCAAAGTAACACCCTAGAAAACCTACATTTAGATGCTATAAGAACAATCTGTGGCTCACCTCGCGGGTTGAGTCACGAGCTGCTATACGAAGAAACAGGATTCACCTCGCTAGCATTGCGTAGAAAACATCTCAAAGTCAAACTTATATATAAAATGATTAATCAGCAAACTCCACCAATGCTCTACCAATTATTGCCTGAATATGTACGCGAAAATAACCAATATCCTCTCAGAAACAACCTAAATCTCCGCACATTAAGATGCAGAGGAAACCAATACTACCAGTCATTTATCCCATCTGGAATCCGCCTATGGAACGACATTGCTTTACATATTCGTTCGTCCCCCAACTTACAATTGTTCTCTCGGAACTGTAACAATGGACAAAATGCGGGCAAGCATTTCTACCTTGGAGAACAAAAAATTCAAATTATACACTCTCGCATGAGACTAGGATGCAGTCTACTTAAGAATCAGGGGGACTTGAGAGATTTTGACATTTTGTTTGTCAGGTTGAAATTTTCAAAAAGGCACTCAATTATCAAGGGTGCATTATTTCATCTCAGAAAGATAGGAAACACAATTAAACACAAGAAAATATGAATATTTCTTTGAAGTAATTCGAAAAAATGACTTTCAAAATTTCAAAAATGTCACAATTCCTAATTCCCCTTAAGGCTGATATGTACAACCAACACATATCTGAATCTTCAGCCTGCTCCTGTGGTAATGCGTATGAAACTGCATACCATTTTTTCTTCGTTTGCCCTTATATAATATTCAAAGGGAGCAATTATTTCATGAAATTGGCATTGACTGTGATATTCATACCGTGCTCTGCGGTGACTCCTATAAAAACCTCGACTATAACAGCAATATCATTTCATTTGTCTACGACTACATCAGACAAACTGGTCGCTTCTAAATATATGTTTTACTAATTTATTATTTTCTCAGGGCTTATCACACTTGTGCATAGCATGGCGTATGTAATTTTTCTTTTTTCTTGTACATATGCACGCTCTGCCTGTCTATTCTTTTGTATATACTGTGTAGCATTCACTATCGACTATCACCAAATCAGTACTTAGTACTACAATTACTACACACTTGACCTAACCACTGTGTCATTTATAAATAAATCTTCTGTATGTGGGGAGAGGGGTTTATATAGGCTTTGCCTGTCCCCCAATCCCCTTTTCCATCATGTTTACTAGGGCATTGTTACCAGCAAGTTCTGATCTGAAATAATTCTGATTAAAATTAGATTAATAATTAACACTTCAGTATATTGTTATAGATATACATTGTGTATGTAAACTGTAGCCTTTAACGTGTATCCTATTTCACATCCAAACACTTCATCATTGACCACATTCAGGTCAAATTACCCACTGCTGCTAAAAATACCCTGTCATTGATCCACTTTCCACTGTATGCCACATGGCCCTATTAAACAGAGAGTGTGTGACTTGGATTCAAGGGTTAAGACTTTGGAGGGAAATACAATTTTGACAGCAGAAATATGACCCCGCCATTTGCTGATTAGAGCGATAAAACAGGGTAGGCTAAATGGACCCTTTTCAATGCAGTATTTCTTGGCATGGATGTGAAAATATGAGGACATACTTTGTTGTTTTTTTTGTACCTCTTGAATATTGACTATATATCACACTTGGATATAATTTGAACAAAAAATTACATGTGTAAACAAAATATGTCTAAATTTCTCTTGTCATTTCAAATCTTGATCCATTTTGATTCCTTGATTAGGGGATACAGAATCACTGTCACGGAGTGTGTTGGTATGTCACAGCAATTCCGATTCACACAACGAAGCTGAGGTGGTTTAACGTTTATCAATGAAGAAAATCACCGATCAACCGCCATAGAATATAATGTGAAACAAGAAAACCGGAATAGTACGTTCATCAGATTGCCGATGCCCAAAATGTGTTGTCTCATATATCTAGATAACAACGTGATGTAGAGACGCTATTTATTCGTCTTTGTACCGGTTATGCCCAGGAGAATGACATACAATCATTATTATCTTGTGCATAGAAGGTGTTGGTCTTGAGTTGAATTACCGTAAACTACATAAATGCTACCTTTCTACTATAGTACTATATATAAAAATTTGTTGTATTGTTGGGAAAATAATGTGATTCAAAAAGTTGTGTTGATCCTGTACAAGGGCACTGAAAACCATTAAAGCGATGTAAATGTATTTTCACACGTAAAGCTTGAAATCTACTGAACCTATATTATTCAATCTGTTTCCTTTAATTAAAAAATTGTAAAATTAAATCGGCGATCGTTATTTATTTTGGAATGAAGGCGCATTAGGAGACTGTTACCAACAAGTTCTGAGCTGACCTACTTTTGATGAAAATGTCTGGTGATTTTTGATGAAAATCACTGGCGATTCTGACTTGGGCGGTGCCCATCTTAATATAAGCAGGATTTCAACTGGGGGTGGGGATTTTCAAGAGTTCAGTTCGCGTTCGAGTCCTAATGCCTACTGTACTTCGTAGGTCCTGTGACGTTAGTCACACTGCCATGTCTGTATAATGTTATTTTATTTAATGGGAGAGAAATCTGTCCAGAGTGGACTTGAGGTGAAAATGTAACTACATGTATATGATGGTAAGGAGAGAATAATCAAAGTTTTGCTTAGTCCTTTTCGTTCAAGCCGATGGGTGCTCTCGTGTGGAGTTGATAGATCCAGTAACGCTCTCGAGCTTGGCGTGATTTGGTGCTAGCTTCGAGATCTGGGTCTGATGTCATTACTTCGATAATGTGGTAGCTAATGTGGTCAGTCGTGTGGCCGGCTGACCAGAAATGAAGTGGTGCTGGGTTTAAACTATGATTCCGTGTGTCATTGTAATGTTCTCGGATACGTTCGTGGAAGGTTCTCTTGGTTTCTCCAACGTATTGTTTGGACCATTTGGTGCATGTGAGTAAATAGATCACATTGCGGGTGCAACAATTGCCAATGAGATTGCTATTGTAGCGTAGTTTAGTGTGACTACTTTGGAAAGAACGGTTGTTCTTTCTAAGTTGTGTGTCCACGAAGTCTTTCATGTGCGCCGTTAGAGTCATGGCCGCAGTATGTAGGATGTCGTTCCATCCTGACATAAAGGAGCTATCGTTGGCTCCCAGTTGTGGCAGGCAACCCTGTAGTTCGCTGTGTTGACTTCATGGGCGTCTTCTCGGCGTCTTTTGCTGGGACGCTCACCCACAGTGAGATTGATGGCAGATAGGATCGGTTCAGCAGCGGTACTCGTGTTGCTCGCTGATTCTAAGTCCATTCCGCCGAACCCGCTAATGATGCTGGGGCTTGGTGTGATGATGTGGTTGACATCTTCACCTCGCAGCAGGGCTTCTTCGGCTGCTCGAACTTCTGCTTCGGCCATCCTTTGCTTCGTCCAGATTGAGGAAGTATATATGGTATGGAGTAAAGAAAATCAGTACTCGGCAAAGGCTGGAGTTGACGTCTGTCTGTAAAAACCTGACCGGTTTCGATCGATGTGATCTCATCAGAGGTTGTGTGTGAATGGCCATTCGGCCGCTTTATATAGTGGAGAAATACCGTAGGCCCGTGTAGGCTGGTGAGCGGCCCTGTTGCTATGGTGTAGGCCGCTGTGGGTCAATGATTGACATGTCGGCCGTAAGCGTGGGCCGGTGGGGGGGAAATTGCCTACAACGGCCTACGGTCACATAGTTACGATACATACCGGCCTACACGGGCCTACGGTATTTCTCCACTATATAAAGCGGCCGAATGGCCATTCACACACAACCTCTGATGAGATCACATCGATCGAAACCAGTCAGGTTTTTACAGACAGAAGTCAACTCCAGCCTTTGCCGAGTACTGATTTTCTTTACTCCATACCATACATGTATATGATGGCCAAATCTTGCACCCAAGACACCGCTATAGAATCTGCAATTTAAAATCCTACACGGATTTCTCCCCACAAATAGTCTATTGATAAAAATGAAAATAATATTGTGTCCGTTATGTTCTTTCTGTAAAACTGAAAACGCTCGAACATTTTTGTATTGTGAACTTGTCAAATCTTTTTGGCAATCATTAGAAATATATCAGACAACATACAGTTAACTATGTTATTCTTAATGAAACAACCATTGTTTTCGGGTCCCTTTTGAAGATTAAATCTGTTAACCATATTCTTCTGATTGCCAAAAAATATATACATAATTGTAAATTAATAGGAAGATGACCCATTTTAAAGGGCATAATTAATAACTATGAAAATTGAACAAAGATTTTCCATAGAAAATTTGAAAAGAAGTGGCAGTCGATCCAACTATTTGTCTCGGGGGAAACGTGGAGCCTTTTACTGTTAACTGCCATGTCTTCAGATGATAACAGCCAAATTGAGAACATCAATTAATAACTATACTATTTGTTTCCGGTTATGATTTTTATTAGTTGTTATTATTTGTATTACATGCTGATTTGTCAGTTTAATATATTTGTATTTTACACATACTACTTATTCTGCTGAGTCTATGAATATGAATTGAAATTGGAAGATATAAATAAAAAAAAATAAAAAAAAGAGTTATTTCATTGATCAATTTTTGTTCATTTGAATAAAGATGAATACAACGCGAAAACAGAGTGGACTAAACCAAAATGGTATACGGATGATACATGAATGAACAGTTACACAAAGAAAAGTCTCCTCGTTCTTGGTGATCATACAAAGGAATGGACCCTCAATTCTGGTGAGTAAATATAACACAAAGCATATCACATGTACAAAAGGAATGTTCCTCAAACCTGGCCTTCACAAATATTACACACAGAAAAGTCTCCTCAGCCTTATACAAAGGAATGGAGCCTCAATCCTGGTGAGTAAGGCATCTCACATATATAAAAAAAAAGAATGTTCTTCAACCTGGCCTTCTCAAATATCACTTAAAGCTTAACAAATGAAGGGTCTCATCACTCGTTCACACATGGGCATTATATTGTTTTTTGTACACGAGACGCATGTTGTGCTTAAGTTAATATTACAAAGAATAAGGTGGGAGAAATGGGACACCATCAGCTCAAGAGCAACAATACACATGCTGGTACATGTATTTATCAGGTTAGGGCCAACCGTCACAGTTCGGCTTATCAATATCTGATGTTAACACGATCGGTTGCACTTTTAATGATAAATTGATAGTTGAATATGACACTAATATCTATTCGCATGTCTGAAAAAAACATTGCCGAGTTTACATTCAGGGTTTTGCATCAATTAATTTATTACAAAAAACCTCAAACGCACAAGTTTTGCTACTTTTCCGGTGTATTTTCTTTGAAAACTTGCAACCAATAATTAATCAGTAACATATAAAGATGCGTCAAATAATAAAAATTCATTTCAGGGGCGTACTTTTAGAAATTTCGTTAAATTAACAATCTCACAAAACAATTTTGCCGATGATGAAATTCCTAAACGCATAGTTTGCTTAGTAGGTGAAAGCATTCCATGTGAGAAAACCGAAATAAAAATTGAGCTTTCACCAGAATCCACGCATTGTCACTTTTTAGCACATTATAGAATTCTAAATTTTTATCATGAAAAAGATTCATTTCACTACCGGAATTTTGACATATTCATGAAAAAACGCTTGTATGGGACGGCATGGGTTAGTCCTAACCTGTTTATACCCTTCCTATCATTTCTATTGTTTTCATAAACAAAATGTGACAGCTTGCATCAATAGTGGGGTTAAGTGCCACTTGAACTGAGTAGAGTGAAACAACTTAAACTTGTGCAGATATTAAATAGTTGGTTGTATAATATAAGTAAATAACAGAAGAAGATTCAAACTTATCAATCACGTTACTTTATGCAGACAAGCATATTCTCGGTTCATTAATATTTTAGCTAGCTCAATTGCGTTATGATTACAGTTTGTAGAAGGTGCTATTCCGGGGGAAAGGGTATAAATCAAGCATATATACATTTAGACACGATGGGCCTCTTTGACCTTCCCGTATTGGAGATATAATGCCACCGCACATCATTTGGATGAATGGCTTTTTGGTTCGAGTCCTTTTCTAAATTTGTGTTTGAATGACTCGATCTAGACCCTCTTTTCATGAAAAACCACATGCTGTGGATTTCAATTTCATGTAATAACCATAATGATAAAGCAATCGAGCTAGATAGATATTCAACTCCAAGATATTCAACTCAAAGATATTCAACTTCAAGATAAATATTCAACTCCAAGATATTCAACTCCAAGATAAATATTAAACTCCAAGATATTCAACTCCAAGATATATATTCAACTACAAGATATTCCGCTCCAAGATATTCAACTCCAAGATTGTCAACTCCCAAGATATTCAACTCCAAGATATTCAACCAACTCCAAGATATTCAAGTCCAAGATACTCAAGTATTCACATCTCAAAACAAATGTGAATTGCAAAACAACACAAATTATTCAGCTAGAGAGAACAGTGCGTTCTTAAGAAATGATCAGATGATAATTAGGAATGAAGGAAACACAGATCTATTGATTCTTCTCGAAGTAAATCACTCAGTCATGAGCAATACAAGAAATTATAAAACATAGCAGAAAATGTCACAATTATCCGATTAATTACAACAACAACTCGTGTTGCTTTGTACCCGACGTACACTGTAGTCTTGTTCTCCGCGAAAAGTTTGTGTCACGTCTAGAATGTATTCAGTTGTAGGCTTGATATAATTGCCAGGGTATGATTTTATAATTTGTGGTAACTGTATTCAATAAAAGATGCAATAAAGAACCCCGAATAACGTATCTAAAATTCAGTACTATTTGCTTGCTTGCTGCTCGCCAACTGCTCAAACCCAGCTGCTCAATTCTTGCAATATGGCGTCATCTCGATGAGAAGTTTAGAGGCCTCCCCCAATCTCGAATCCAGAGTCATCCGGTCCTGTTCTCCCTACAGATGAAGTGCGGCCATTTTCCTGCGACGGAAGTGACCCCTGGTGGCGAGGTTGGGCCTCCCCGTTTCCAGGTCACACACTGACATCAAGAACTTGCCGGCCGTGTGCTGGCTGGCCCTCGGAAGAGCCAAATGGACGACTTTGGGAATAAGGTACGACGAGTCACCGCCGAAGAAAAAAAAAATACACACAAAACATAATCCCATTTAAACTTGGCCTAAAGATGTTGGTACAACAATACTTTCACTGTTTCTCACTTGAAGGGCATAACTGAACAATAAATGATCTCTCTCTTGAAGTATCATTATCTCTACAGTGCAGAAAAGCGACGTGGAGACAGATCAGATGTCGACCGTTGATAATGATGATTGATGTTGAGATAATTGTAGATTTCATTATGCCCGACCGAATCACCGAGGCAGCGGTCATGGAGAGTTCACGCAACTGTAGCGCATGTGTCAAAATTATGGTGTTCCATTTCGGCCATTTTTGCGTCGCCCGTCGCCCTTCCCGTCGCGTTCTTATAATGTTAAGAGATAGAACGCAACGCGACGTCGCCCTTTTTAAACGCGACGTCGCCCACGACGTTGCGCGTCGCTTCAATCAACACGACGCGATGGGCGACGTCGCCCATCCCGTCGCCCTTCCCGTCGCGTTCTTATAATGTTAAGAGATGGAACGCGACGCGACGTCGCTCTGTTTAAACGCGACGTCGTCCACGACGTCGCCCTTCCCGTCGCCCACGACGTCTCCCTTCCCGTCGCCTTCCGGTATTTTAGGACAAAATCGAGCTGCGCATACTTAAGGAGCAGCTGTTGCGATGTGGGTCGTATGGTGAGGCCGCCATCCGTCATGAATGAGCTCTGCCACTATCGACGAAGAAAATGTCGGCGTAAATGAATAATGCTTATCCTGCATTATCGTATAGCTTTTAAACGGTGTTAAATATTAGTCCATGCTTGGAATGATACCTGTTATGAAATTATCTCTCGGAAAGTCTGTAACTCGCTGTGTTGTACTGTACACATTATATTTTCGCTTCCAAAAGATATGCGCAACCCCCACATCCGTACACGCGTGGATGTGTGTGTGGCTTTTATGTGTGCTTTTATATGTTTGTGTGTTTTCATTTTTCAGATATCCTTACAGTATACCCCCTTATGTTACTACATTGACCAGGGCGTTGAAAATATCCTTTTATTTACTGCTGTCCAACACTGTATACCGGTACTCAATCTGTCACGTCCCGACAGATTGTAGTAGATCTTTTAGCTTTCAATTTAGCAGAGAGAGATAGTTCTATAGCTCTCAAAAAGAAGAAAAAAGAAAGAAATTATGATGGAATTGAAGTCATTTTACTGTGAGAATTATGTTCTCTCTATTCTTTCTAAAAATTGATTGAAGAATATTAGTTTTTCTGCACTCTTCGAATTATCCGGCATTTCCACGATCGTACTAGACGTTTGACGACAGTTGAACTTCAAATTTAATTTAATTTCCGAGTTCTTGGAGTTCGGGTAAGTTGCTCTTCACTCATGGCCGTAGACAAGGGGGGCATGCCCCCCCCCCCAAATATGTTTAAGGCATGTTTAGGCATGTTTAAGCATACAGTTAATAGGGGAGTTCCGAATCGCCTTTTACATCTAGACTGCTGGCGCTCGTGTTGTTAAGAGTTGAGAGTGATTCTTGGCCTTATTTTCTACGAAAATCTGTCGTCGATAATTGCATGTATAAAATTCTCTAATCGAACTTGTAAATCAATGAGAAAATCATGTTCGTCTCAGTGCACCAGCGCGGGCAGTTGCGAATCACTTTGGTAAGAAACGGATCACGCCATCTAGCGGTCGTTACAGCCGCTGAGAATATATATATATATTTTTTTTTTGTAAAGCCTGAGTGGTCATCTATCACCAATATCCCAATAGGCGAAAAATGATGTATCACATGCCTGGACATTGTTGGATTGCCATTACTGAGGCAGAACTTTTTCATAGACAACGACGGCCTGATCTGTCTGACCATGCCATATACGGAAATTATCCTCACTAATGAAATTAATTCTCTCAGGAACGGTATACAGTGTTGGACAGCAGTAAATAAAAGGATATTTTCAACGGCCTGGTAAATGTGGTCACATAAGGAGGTATACTGTAATAACAACTGAAAAACACAAACACATAAAAGCACATGAAAAGCCACACACCCATACACGCGTAAATCCAATGGGGATAAAGAAATACAAGACGATGTACGGATGTGGGGGTTGCGTATAATTTTTGGAAGCGAAGATATAATTTGTACAGTACAACACAGCGAGTTGCAGACTTTCCGAGAGATAACTTCATAACAGGCACCATTCCAAGCATGGACTAATATTTAACACCATCTAAAAGCTATACGATAATGCAGAATAATCATTATTCATTCACGCTTGCATTTTCTTCATCGATATTGGCAGATATCATTCATGAAATGACGGCCTTGCCATACCATCCACATCGCAATAGCTGCTCCCTAAGCATGCGCAGATCGATTTTGTCCTAAAATACCGGAAGGCGGCGGGAAGGGCGACGTCGCTAGCGACGGGAAGGGCGACGTCGTGGGCGACGTCGCGTTTAAACAGAGCGACGCCGCGTCGCGTTCTATCTCTTAACATTATAAGAACGCGACGGGAAGGGCGACGGGAAGGGCGACGTCACCCTTCCCGTCGCCTGCGACGCGCGACGCAAAAATGGCTGAAATGGAACACCATACAAAATTGACAGACCGCTGGCATAGTACGGGTTGACGAAACCCGACAAAAATGGGGCACACTCAGCACATGCATACATGTAGTCCGGTTTAATTCTACCTTATATTTTGGACAGAGAGAATTAATCCGTGGTGAACAATGTAAATATCGTATCTTTGACATGATCATTTACCACAGAAGTAAATGTATGATATGTGAATCATTTATTATTCTCACCCAATCAACTGTTTACCAAGGAAATCAAATGTCATCTGAATCAACATTAAAATTGGCTTACACATTCAGCATATTGGTGTGTTTCACCCAGCAAATGGGAGAAAGCATTCGGTATATTTATTCTGAATTAGACGTTAATCAGAGGTAAAATCAGACTATATTCAATGCAGCTTCATCATAATCTATGTGTAAAAATGTGGTTATTCTGACAGCGCCATGGTTAGCCCTATCTGGCCTGGGCCTTTTGGGACCTGGGGGGGGCCGAAATTGCCCCCCTAATTATTTTTCTTACCCCTTGAGATAGGGGGCTGGAACTTATTACACTATACTCTTGGGTCAAGCTCTACCAGAAAATGTAAAAAAATCCAAGATGGCCGCTTTGATGACGTCACAGTGACGCCATTTTGAAAAACGGCATATTTTGGTCGATTTTTCGGTCAGATTTTCCGAAGTTTTTATTTTTGCAATTTCTCCACAAAAACTGCATGAAAAATGAACAAATATTAATGTGATATGAAATAAAATAGTTTTTGCCCACTTTTCATTGCGGAAAAGCAGAAATTTTGAAGAAATATGACAAAAACATCACTTTTCTGGTACATCACGTGGCCGCCATCTTGAATTACCCATGATCCTCTGCTCGGGGGGTTATGAAAATAGGCTCAAAATGACACCAATAAGACAAACGATAAAGTCACAGAGTTTCAGCTCTCCATTTTTTGCCGTTTCGGAGATAATGCAGAAAGTTTGGTAGCCCCCCCTCCAGGCCAGGTAGGGTTAAGTTGAAAGTCTAAGTTATATACAAAGTCAAAACTAGGCTACATAATCAGGACAGTTTTGAAGATTTTAGTCTGTCTGAATTACATGTTTTAGAAAGTTATACTTTTATACCCGATAATTATAAAAGCTTTGTAAATTCCAAAACAGATCCGGGAACACATTTTGATCAATCATCGGTCCGTTAAAAATGCAAACATGCCTATCGCATTTTTTAGGCTGTATTTTCAATGTGTGAACGAATAAAGAAGTATGGTTGACAGTTTCGGATTTGAAAAAAATCGACTTGATCAGAATGATCACAACGGAGATATATTTTTTTTTTGTCACAGATCACATGTTCATACAATATCTGCTATTTATGTCGTGCTCGAATGGTATTTCTATATAAATAGATGAAATTTCTCGTCAGAAATTTTTCTCATTCATTAATGCGTGTATATAATTGCGTGTCCCTCATTAATTATTTTTAAATGTGATAGCAGCCTTTGCTGACCTTTTATCCATATACACCCACATAATTTAATACTGCCAATCTATACATGTAAATTATTTCTGTGTTGTCTAAAATCCTCCACCTAAATTATGTGGAGGCTTATCACTCATCCATTTTTATTTATATAATTTTATAAAAATTCATGCGTCCTCTTAATATTGTGTACACAATTACATAATTATCAATGTAAAATTTTATTTTAATTTTTATCAGCCCACATATATAATTTTACTCTTGTCAGATATGTTCATATTTGTTTTTCACATGTATATCTACATGATATACATGATATAATCCACTTGTATAGATTAAATATAACCGCACTCCCAGCTGGGCACCAACCAACATCTAATCAGGATTTGTAAAATATATCATTGTTTCCTTGCATATATTGTATATATTCTTTCTACCTTTGTAAATATGTTTTATTCATTGCCATACTCTGTATTACTGAGTCGGGCAATAAATATATTGATTGACTGATATTTCACAATTATCATACAGATAGTTTTATCATTCATATATGTTATACTTATACGTACTTCTTACCGTAAACTGTGCTATGCAAAGCGTTCTTAATAATATGTTTACTCTGATATCATAATTCCCTCAGTAATATTAGTCCTTGGCTAGCGGGTTTTTTTGTAATCCTCAGAAACTAACGTTAAAGAAAATATCTTATATCTCAACATAATATGGTTTCACTCAATTTTGGGTTTTGGCATGAGAGACGTTATCCGCTGTTATACCGTTATCGATTGTTTTTTCTCTCAAAATACATCTATATTGATGTTCAGATAAAATTAGGCCTGAATCATTTTTCTCGACAATTAAAGTTGAATTTGTCTTTTTTATCATAACATAAAACAAAAACAAAAACACTGAGCTATAGGGATTCTGGGGAAATCATATGGATATACATATGTAAGGCTCTATGGATATACATATGTAAGGCTCTATGGATATACATATGTAAGGCTCTATGGATATACATATGTAAGGCTCTATGGATATACATATGTAAGGCTCTATGGATATACATATGTAAGGCTCTATGGGTATACATATGTAAGGCTCTATGGATATACATATGTAAGGCTCTATGGATATACATATGTAAGGCTCTGTTCAATACACTTTAATCCAAATGCTTGATGTCCTTTTAACTCAACATTGAAATTGGATTAAATGATCAGCATATGTAGTCTGGATTCATCTGAGTGTCGACATGGAATCTCGAACCATGTTCAAAGATTCCATATACTATATCATCCATTGTCGAATGGAGTTCCAAATGACTGATCTGATACTTGGTATTCTTATTTGTGTTATATGTGTTTCCTTGTGTTAATCTATTGGGGCCGTTTGGTTTGGTTTGGTTTGATTGGGCACTCCATCGTATTACAATGGGCACAGGTCATACAGAGTATGCCGTGCAACCCGTTCCCCCACACCGCCCTACACATGCTCCCTCCTACCAATGACGCATAGCCATCGGTAATTCCGCATTATATCTTCTTTACATATATATCCATATTATCTAACCTTGATCAGGTCCCCAGTCTTCCCTCTATTTCTCTTAATCATCTCTATCTATTCACCAATTATTTCACCCATTTCTCTTCATTTTCCCCAATAAAATACCCCAATATTTCCCGTCATTTTGCCTATTTCCCGACATCATCAATCCAGTGCCATGGAAATTTCACCCAGTATTTCTCATTTTCCTCAATGCAATATCCCACTATTTTTCCCTTATACAGAGTATGCCGTACAACGCGTTCCCCCACACCGACCTACACATGCTCCCTCATACCAATGACGCATAGCCATCGATAATTCCCCATTCTATCTTCTTTACATCTGTATCCATATCATCTAACCTTGATCAGGTCCCCAGTCTTACCTCTATTTCTCTTAATCATCTCTATATATTCACCAATTATTTCACCCATTTCTCTTCATTTTCCCCAATAAAATACCCCAATACTTCCCGTCATTTTGCCTAATTCCCGAGATCATACATCCCGTGCCATGTAAATATCACCCAGTATTTCTCATTTTTCTCAATGCAATATCCCACTATTTTCCCTTTACTGTGCCTATTCACCTAATGTCATAACATACAACGCCTTATATACACCTGTGCTTTCCCCAAGTATTTTCACTTGCTATTCTCTATCATATACACCAGTAAATTCCCTCATTGTGCATATTCCCACTGTTTTTCCTACGAAGTAGGCTACAGACCGCAAATTGTCCGGTAATGAGTCCATCCGAATCCTTTCGTCGGCAAAATAAGGAGAACCGTTGACATCAGAACCTTGATTTTTGGCATGAGCGTGCATTAGGGCATTGTTACCATCAAGTTCTGATCTGAAATAATTCTGATTAAAATTAGATTTATAATTAACACTTCAGTATATTGCTATATATATATGTACGGTTTAGCCTGTAACATGTATCCTCTTTCACATCCAATCATTTCGTCATTGCCAAGAAAACTGTGGTCTGTTTTGCTCCAGCGTTTTATCGCCAATGAGTATCAGTTACTGTCCGTCTAAAAATACCCTGTCATTGAAATACAGTCCACTATGCCACATGGCCCTATTACAGAAGATGTAGAGACGCTATTTATTCGTCTTTACCGGCTATGCTCAGGAGAATCACATAGAATCATTATTATCTTGTGCATAGAAGGTGTAGGGTCTTGAGTTGAATTACCGTAAACTACATAAATGCTACCTTTCTACCATAGTACTATATATAAAAATGTGTTGTATTGTTGGGAAAATAATGTGATTCAAAAAGTTGTTTTGATCCTGGACAAGGGCACTGAAAACCATTAAAGAGATGTAAATGTATTTTCACACGTAAAGCTTGAAATCTACTAAACCTATATTATTCAGTCTGTTTCCTTTAATTAAGAAATTGTAAAATTAAATCGGCGATCGTTATTTATTTTGGAATGAAGGCGCATTAAGAGACTGTTACCAACAAGTTTTGAGCTGACCTACTTTTGATGAAAATTTCTGGTGATTTTTGATGAAAAGCACTGGCGATTCTGACTTGGGCGGTGCCCATCTTAATATGAGCAGGATTTCAACTGGGGGTGGTGATTTCCAAGAGTTCAGTTCGTGTTCGAGTCCTAATGCCTACTGTACTTCGTAGGTCCTGTGACGTTAGTCACACTGCTCATGTCTGTAATCAACTCTCTTAATATTTCCCTTATTTTCCACGATCAAATATGCCCGTACCCATCCCCTCAGGATGCCGTACCCCTGGACGGAAAACAGCCAGCTGCAGCACAGGGCGACCCCTTATATTTCAGAGAACCTTCATTCTCTCCAGCTATTCGTTCCTTTCATAAATGGGGCCATTCCATATATGCATTATCAGAAAATTTATTATCGTACAATGTTATTTTTCATAAGTTTTAATATTCCTACGAAGTCGGCTACAGATCGCAAATTGTCCGGTAATGAGTGAGTGAGTCAGTCAGTCAGTCCATCCGAATCCTTTCGTCGGCAAAATAAGGAGGACCGTTGACATTAGAACCTTGATTTTTGGCATGAACGAGCATTAGGGCATTGTTACCAGCAAGTTCTGAGCTGACCGAATTCTGATGAAAACTTGATTGATAATTATTTTTTTATTATTTATTGATGGCTCAGCGAGTGCACTGTCATGCCCATCGGGAACCCTTGGCTGTATGTTTCACTGTATGTATAACACAGTACAAAACCTCGGCTGGGGGATATGCCATCCGTAATTGTTTTGAGAGCTAGAGGTCACAGCAGTGTAGCTGGGTCACCTCCAGTAGGCCTATAAACAGATCAGAACTAGCAGTCTGATAGGCTTGGGATTCGAGAATGCAGTTAATAATGCCATGGTGTAATAATTAAATTATTCTTAGAGGTCAGAGCAGGGGAGACAAAAATAAACAGATCTGTCTGGGAGTTAAAAAATATCACAACATGATGGTACCGTTATTACATTAAACAATCGACAGTGCAGATTCTATGAGTTCACATGTCGACGTCTTTATTAATTTATTACCGTTCCAGGGGACATTTGAACAGCTGCCGTTAACTTGAGACACACACTTTTGCTATATACACACATGTTTTGATTAACTGTTACATTATGGGAAACGAAATTAAACAGATATGTAATCAGTATTAAGAGGCTGTATTTAAGATGCTAAGCACAATCCTCAAATTTTACATTCATCAGATTGCCGATACCCAAAATGTGTTGTCTAATATATCTAAATAACAACGTGATGTAGAGATGCTATTTATTCGTCTTTGTACCGGCCATGCTCAGGAGAATGACATAGAATCATTATTATCTCGTGCCGAGAAGGTGTTGGTCTTGAGTTGAATTACCGTAAACTACATAAATGCTACCTTTCTACTATAGGACTATATATAAGAATTTGTTGTATTGTTGGGAAAATAATGCGATTCAAAAAGTTGTTTTGGTCCTGGACAAGGGCACTGAAAATCATTAAAGAGATGTAAATGTATTTTCACACGTAAAGCTTGAAATCTACTGAACTTTTTATTATTCAATATGTTTCCTTTGGTTAAAAAATTGTAAAATTAAATCGGCGATCGTTATTTATTTTTTGGAATGAAGGCACACGTTCTGAGCTGACCTACTTTTGATGAAAATTTCTGGTGATTTTTGATGAAAATCACTGGTGATTCTGACTTGGGCAGTGCCCATCTTAATATAGGCAGGATTTCAACTGGGGGTGGGGATTTCCAAGAGTTCAGTTCGCGTCGGAGTCCTAATGCCTACCCTACTTCGTAGGTCCTGTGACGTTAGTCACACTGCTCATATTCCTACGAAGTAGGCTACAGATCGCAAATTGTCCGGTAATGAGTCAGTGAGTCAGTCAGTCCATACGAATCCTTTCGTCGGCAAAATAAGGAGAACCATTGACATTAGAACCTTTATTTTTGGCATGAACGTGCATTAGGGCATTGTTACCAGCAAGTTCTGATCTGAAATAATTCTGATTAAAATTAGATTTATAATTAACACTTCAGTATATTGTTATAGATATATGTAAACTGTAGTCTTTAACGTGTATCCTATTTCACATCCAAACATTTCATCATTGACCACATCAGACTTCAAATTCAGGTCAAATTACCCACTGATGGTGAAGTATCCTTCATCAACCAATTAAGTCAGCCTGGTGCAATAACCCAACAGAAGAAAGAAAGATGTAGTATCATCCTTCAGATTAGTCTGTGTGAGCAACAATGATAAAAGTTTACTAAGGGTGAAACAAAGCCATGACGGCTGTTTAAAGGGTCTTAATTTATTTTCTTTGGGTAGAATTGAACTAGATAAAGTAACTTTGATCATCATGCCAAGAAGACTGTGGTCCGTTTTGCTCCAGCGTTTTATCGCGTTTAATGACTATCAATTACCACCACCGAGTCCTGTCTAGCTAAAAATACCCTGTCATTGATCCACATTCCACTGTATGCCACATGGCCCTATTACTGAGGTTAATCTTAACGTGCACCTGAGACAATTCCACAATTGCCCGACAGCATAGGCCTACTGCATATACCCTCAAACAATCAGCGCTGTTTGCATAACTTAAATTGTTAAACCATATCATTGAAATAATATAGCAGAAAACATTGATGTGAGTTATGATATGTACACTATGACCAAAGACATGTTCATAATGTGCTAATCGGATAGTTAGGACAATCATTACTTTGCATCAGAGAGTGTGTGACTTGGATTCAAGGGTTAAGACTTTGGAGGGAAATACAATTTTGACAGCAGAAATATGACCCCGCCATTTGCTGATTAGAGCGATAAAACAGGGTAAGCTAAATGGACCCTTTTCAATGCAGTATTTCTTGGCATGGATGTGAAAATATGAGGACATACTTTGGGTATTTTTGTACCTCTTGAATATTGACTATATATCACACTTGGATATAATTTAAATTCCTTGATTAGGGGATACAGAATCACTGCCACGGAGTGTGTTGGTGTGTCACAGCAATGCAATTCCGATTCACACAACGAAGCTGAGGTGGTTTAACGTTTATCAATGAAGAACATCACCGATCAACCGCCATAGAGTATAATGTGAAACAAGAAAACCGGAATAGTACATTCATCAGATTGCCGATACCCAAAATGTGTTGTCTCATATATCTAGATAACAACGTGATGTAGAGACGCTATTTATTCGTCTTTGTACCGGTTATGCTCAGGAGAATGACATAGAATCATTATTATCTTGTTCATAGAAGGTGTTGGTCTTGAGTTAAATTACCGTAAACTACATAAATGCTACCTATATAAAAATTTGTTGTATTGTTGGGAAAATAATGTGATTCAAAAAGTTGTTTTGATCCTGGACAAGGGCACTGAAAACCATTAAAGAGATGTAAATGTATTTTCACACGTAAAGCTTGAAATCTACTGAACCTATATTATTCAATCTGTTTCCTTTAATTAAAAAATTGTAAAACTAAATCGGCGATCGTTATTTATTTTGGAATGAAGGCGCATTAGGAGACTGTTACCAACAAGTTCTGAGCTGACCTACTTTTGATGAAAATTTCTGGTGATTTTTGATGAAAATCACTGGCGATTCTGACTTGGGCGGTGCCCATCTTAATATAGCCAGGATTTCAACTGGGGGTGGGGACTTCCAAGAGTTCTACTGTACTTCGTAGGTCCTGTGACGTTAGTCACACTGCTCATGTATCATCATATATGGCAATTATTTTCTATCCCTGATACTAGTAAATGTCGAAAGTGAATGTTTGTCTCGGTCTTAAGCTTTGTATAATGATGTTTTAATGTCCGTCTTAAACTTTGCATATTTCTGTCTTAATGTCTCTGTCTTTAACTCGTATATTGATGTTTTAATGTTTTATGTAATGCCATTTGCCCTTATCTGCACTAAAGCGCAATGAAGTATTCTTCTTCTATATGTTTTCATGCATCTGTGATACATGCATATATTTGAAAATAAACACAAGCTCTTTGCAATTAGAGATATAATGACACCTTTTGCCACTAGAACATATTTTGGGATGCAACATGGTATTGCTATCACTCACGATAAAGTATTAAAATGATAAAAATTACAAACCTGACTGAACTCTCTACAACACCAACTACTATATCCGTAAGTTTCATATGTTCTTGGAAATTGCTGGATGTAATAGCACCCTTTGCGACGCAGAACCTTTTGCAATGGAACACTGTATAGATATTAATCATGATAACTCTGAAAGATGCTAACGAACAACATGGTATATACATCATTTCTACCTCCAGTATGCCGTTATAAACAAACCTGATTAAATTCCTTGGGTTCTCTGCTTCAATCTTTGGGATTATTTTGTCCATACACATGGTATATAACGATTCTTGTTTTACGGTCTTGTCCACTATCCATAGATATCGAATTGCTTAGTAGCTTAATAAGGGAGAATCTCTTACATATGTTCCAGTTTTCGAGCTGGGCACAGTCTGACTAAACCTCTATGACAACCCTCTGGGTTTACACCATGACACTTTTATACCTTCGATCTGTTATATAACGGCACAGCATGTCTGTTTCAAATTTCGTAAATGATCCATACATCTTGCACATAAGATCTGTTCGACGCTAATCAATCCTAAGACTACAGCTGGACTGACCACATTTGTTTCAGATTAGCAATCGAGTTACGTGAGAACAGACCGTATAAAATATAGTGTATTCCACGGTCTCTTGTCAGGCGTTGTGATTACAGGCACACCATTAGTTCTATTGTCACAGTCATTATGGCGGAGCTGGCATGTTAATGTGAGACGTTCACAGTAAATAATGTCCAGAGTTGGTTTATTGTCGTTTGTCTCTCAAAGAAGGAGCTGTACACACAGATTGGGCAGATTATCGCACCGGATACACTTCTGGCGCATGACACATCTCATAAATGTTATGCATATATGCCCACTAGAACATGTTTTGTTCACATGAATCATGCGAATAGCCTACCAGTGCGAGGAGCAATTGGTACCATGGAAATATCCTGTTGTGTTTAGCTATTCTCCCTACTCAAGCTATGATATGTAATGATATGTGACATTAAAACAAGATCTGCTTTATGTTTGATGATTATAAAGCTTTGTTTTCAATGTAGATGCCGGTACTCAGTCAGCCTTGAAAATGAGTTGGCAAGGTCCATAGAAAACGATTTACGAGTAGTCAAAGTTTGCTCCTCTCACATCTTGGTATTTTTGAGTCATTTGAATGGGGAATTTCCTCTTATAACAAAAATATTACCTCAAACCAAACTTATATTTCATACAATAGACGCCCTTGAGTAGGTTTCACAGCATCTTCACAACGTCAAAGTTTCCTTTTGAGGCAAAGGCGAAACCTTTGTTCGCGTTCTACCCAGTTCCAGTGGTCATCTCAGCCACCTGACCTCTTGACCTAGAAAAACTGTGATGATGGCAAAATACGACAAACGTTTGAATATCTGTGCTAAAATTTTCGCTGTTACCGAATATAAAATATTTAAACCAAGCATGCATAATAATAAAATATTATTGGATAGATCAGTTAAATTTTATAGAAATCGTGCCTTATTTCACCCAATTCGAGCCCCGATGCCTTCAGTGGGTAGGAGAGGTCGAATGCACTGACATCGCGTACCGTTTTTAAATTGTTAGTGTTGTCTACAGTTGCCTGATTTGTGGAATGTTTGATGGTTGATGAATGATTATATTTTTTCTTCAAATCGATTTTTGTTAAACTATCTTTCCTTGATGTTTATTGATGTTCGCCTTCATCTGCCAACGGGTGTCACACAAGCCAGGTAATGCTTGTGCTGTTTTCTCTTTCAGGAAACTGACCTATGTTTATTTATACTATGACCGTTTATTCTTACTTTGGTGCTAATACTCTTTAAGGAATTATGTCTTTGAATTTTGAACGCGGAGATTATTTAGTGGACAACGGCTGAGTGTTGAATGACAGATTGGACACTTGTATTTTACCACCAGCTTTATCACTCACCGCTGATATCGGTTTGGCATCGAGTCAAACACCATTCTCAATATAAAGTTGAATGTATCTTGCTAGTAAGCACATCTGGATGAGGATCGATACACCTTCATATTTCACAGTATGTACATGGTGATGCAAGTTTAGACGGCAAATTTGGGGGGAAAATCGTTGAGTGCCGTAGATTGGGGTGTATTCGGACAGCGGGGTGAATTCGGACGAATACATTTATTATCAAGCAAACCTCGTGTTCTCCTCAAATAATTCTTTTTATGACAGGTAGGTCAAACGACATCGAGATCATCATCTCAGCCAACAGAGTTTTTTTCTGGTACTTTTCCCCCACTTTTTCCCATTTTCCAAAACTTTTACTGGTCACGAAAGTTCAAAACCCTGGCCATATGTTGAACTATATATTTGAAAACACATATTAACTGTCAAGATAATGGAGCAAAAAAATAAATTTAAACAAGCCTAGTTTTTTAGAAATATTCAGTTTGTACCTTTGACTGGAATTCTTCCGGACAAGGGGGTGAATTCGGATACGCTAAAAATAACCGATACAAATATTTCTGCGGTGCCCTTTCCTATTTATTACCTGGAAAATGTCGATATGAGCTGGTTATCCTCGGAAAAAACGTATTTTACGAAAATTATGAAGCCATATCAAATTAAAGCGGATTATAACATTTCATGATTCATGATTTCATTTCATTTTATTTTATAATTCTGCCACCCCTCAATGAATTGCAACCCCAAAAAAGGCTCGCCGATGTCATGCAATACATGTCACAAGTAACCAATATTTGAAAGATTAGATGTATTCATCATTTCAATACCAGGTCAGACGTCAAGACTGTGTCAAAAACTCTTTTAATTGCTATTTTAGGCGATTACCACTGGATGGGCATATGTTGTGGTTGTCCCGACTGTTTTATTCCGACCAGACAGCTGTTACAATTATTTTTGTCACTGGTACAACATAATGCTTTTATTTTTTGCAACCGAACATGTTACCGTACCTTGGAAATTATTGTGATGAAGAGAGCCCATTTTATTCTGAATCTGGGCAATTCTGAACCAGTTTGCAAAGCTCGAGCTTACATGGGAGACATATAGTGGGATGGGGAAATATATACAGGAGCTGAAAGATCAAAAGGATGTCCGGTCAATCTTTGTCTACTGAGCTGGGCAGATACAGAATACTACATACCAGTGCTAGAAATTGATTATTGTAGGTTTTCAATGCAACGAGATATCCAACGAGAATATTCGATGTGTTCTGATTAATGTAGTGATATTGATTGTGTTAATAAGATTAGATGAAATGGATACACTAACAAGTATTAGCTAAAAATAGGGGATTTCTAGGTGTTACCAGAGCAAGAAATGGGGAGAAGAACTAAGAGGAAGGTCCGACTCAGGAGGAATGCAGGTGAGAGAGTTCGGATCAGTGAAAGGAGGTCGTCTCCCCGGCAGACTATAGCTGCAAATAAGTATTTTTAATTTGTGCAAAAAAACTCTCATTGGCACAGTAGATACAATAATGTTGACTGATAAGGGGGAGCTCTGAACAAATATTCTCCGATAGAAACAGAATTTCTTGACATGCACACAACGCAATAATTACCTATTTCATTTCTTTTTTGTTTTAGTTTGTAACCAGACAAGAAGATTCGGAGAGGACCAAGACCCGTGCACTGTTGATGTGATTATGAATTATTGATTCAGAATAGCCCAGACGACATGTTAGTAAATCGAAAGCGGAAGCAGAAATTCAGGGTTAGGGAGCCGGAGTCATCGACTTCATGCTCAATCTCTGGATACCCATGTATAATGATTATTGATAACGACGAGGAAGAACGATACTTGTGGGTAAAATATTCATTCGACCAATTCAATTGCAATACAACATATAGTAATTGGACAGGCGTTAAGAGGTGGTGTAAGATAATTATAAGAGCAAGGTATATTGCCAACAGAAGTATTACACGCGTCTCGTCCGTCATTCATAATTCAGCCGTCGTCCATTAGAGAATATCCGCGTCCATAATCCAAAGACCTATTCCATATTTCATATAACAGTATTAGCACCAAATTCAAAAAGACAATCATAGTACACATAAACATAAGCTTGTTTCCTGCAAGAGAGAAACGGTCAACAGTTTTCAATGATGCCGGTTAGACATCATGATGTTCCAAAAATATCAAATCCGTGTCGATGATCAGTATTCTTAATCCATAATATTTGTTGTGAAGTCGTCATCTAAAGAATGCTGTATCTCAGTCACGCTTTGATTGTGACTGTTCATATGAGTACCATGAGGAGCTTGAAGTACATGGGATCATACGGCCCCTAGCCCCGGGTTAAGCGGAATTACACACAAGTTACGAAACGTAACGCCATAGATCTTGCAGGGTACGCTCGTATTTTGCTATCAGCATGCGATATGTTTCGTCAAATTTGAGAAACTTTGAATGGAGGCACTTGGTGATGTAGCCCTGTTTTATAAGTTTCTGCAGCAATGTTTTGTGACGTTGATTAACAGTGGGGAAGTGAGGGGTTAAAATTATTGAAAATTTATCAACCATACCATCAGACTTTATCAGTTCAGTCTGGAAACGACTTGGAATTCATTTAGATAAACAATAATGATCAGTGATTGGGATTTTATGTATAGAACATCACCATGTCTTATTGACATTACTGAAAACGGCTGACCACTTCTCTCTTTAGTAAACCATCTTATGTTTTTATTATTTTGTCATATGTCATTAACTGTCATATGAAAAAGCGCGGCTGAGAGGCTAAGGCTACGTCTGAGAATC
>JAVTVY010014819.1:0-69177 GCA_036873755.1 Hanleya hanleyi | reverse complement strand
TTAATCTTTACAAACAAAACCTTTCTTTTATATTTACAGTCGTCTGTTTGAACGCAAGGCTGGTCATAGCTATGTCGGTGAACAAATTCCTTGAAGACAAATGGCGGAAGGCTTTTCGGTTCATGGATATCGATAAGGACGGGTGCTGGACAGAAAAAGATTTCGAAACTATTGCTGTATATATTTCTGAACGCACCGAACAGACTGATGGAGAGCAAAAGAAGAAGACATGGCAGGAATGGGTCAAATGGATCGAGATCATGCTGCGATACACTTCCAGCGAGAAACTAGACGAAGCTGGGTTCATGGAATCTATGCGTGAAATGTATAAAGATCGAGAGAGCCTCACAGCCAACAACCAGGCCACATACTCCACGCTGTTCGACGACCTTGACCTGGACAAAGATGGCAAAATCTCCTATGAAGAACTCGCTATTTACTATGGGGGATACGGGATCAAGGATGAAGTGTTCATCAAAAGGATTTTCGAGAAACTGGATACCGACAAAGATGGATATATAGACCGGGAAGAGTTGGTCGGGGCTGGCCGTAAGTTCTGGTTGAGTCCAGATGAAAGTGATGGGCATGCCTTCATCTACGATTCGCCGAATTAACTCTGTTAAACAGGGTCGACCAAGACCGACGTTGACCGAACCGTTAAATACATAACGGCAGAAAAAGCGGGAAAAAGACTAATTTCTGGTTTAATCTTTCTTCTGACATTATAACAGATAATTTATCCAGATATTGTATCGTTGTATATCCAAAGTAACTATCACGGTTATGTCACACACTTTAATTTGAAGCTCAGAGTGAGACTTTTACATGCCGTAGTCACACCGTGATTGGAAATACGATATGCCGCTGGAGATCACACAATTGCAAACACTTCACAATTTCCAGGAGACGACCAAATAATTGCCTTTATACCTAACCTATCTACGTTCACTCATCTTAACCCTATCTGACCTGGGCGATTTGGGGTCTACCGCAGCCTGAGGAGGGGCAAAAGTGCTCCTATATATTTTCGCTATCCCTGAGGATAGAGTTCTGAAACTTACCACAAAATATATTTGGGTCATTGGGTCAACCTCTACTAAAAAATGTAAAAAAAAAATGATGCCATGATGACGTCACACTGGACGATTTTGTAATTGTTTTCTTTCCGCCAAAGCTGCATGATTAATTAGCAAATAATTATCTGATGTGAAATAAAATAGTTTTTGACTACTTTTCCTCGCAGAAAAGCAGAAATACTAAAGAAAAATGACGAAAACATCACTTTTGTGATACACTTCATGGTCGCCATTTTAAATTTACCCATCATCGTATCGGTTTTGGGGGTCGTGCAAATAGCCAAAAAATACCCAAGAGTCTGTGGGGGGGGGGGGAAGAAAGTGCCACCCCGCACCAGGTCAGGAAGGGTTAATGGGAATGCCAAAATGGTCAAATGAAAACCGTCCAGATTCAGAGGGACCTCCGATTTCTGTAAAACGTTTATGGCTTTCTCATATGTATTTTGTCATGGATTGTTTAAGTATAGCTAAAATATAACATCTTGAACCAAACTGGCATATCAATGTTATGTCGCAGCACGTATGGTAACATTGAAAGCATTACATTAAACTTGTTTCGATATGTCAGCTCTAGATATAACCTGAACACATCCATACTAAATTGTACGCGAAAAGAAAAATCCTGAAAAAGTCCAGTTTCCGACGTTTTATATCACCATTGACCGTGCATCCGCATTCTATAAATGAGCTACTTCTCTCTACGGATCACGGACAGTTCGCTCAATGGAAGATGTAAACTTTTGGCTTCATATGCAAGGACTATTGAAGCTGTACTTGTGTAAGGGTAACTATTTCGTTTGACATGCTGGCGAAACTCGTCAGTTAATAGATTGATTGTTTTTCCTAGGACACAGAAGAGAAATATCTGTTTCACGTCTATTTCTTTCGCACCTGTGTTCATGTAGATTGATTAATATCTGAATAAAGAAAAACAGGAGTTTAAAAGCCATTCAATGTGTTATGTTCAACTAACCACGACTGTGTATGTACCAGTTGGATATGACTTCTGAACACTGTGTAAATACGGTTTAAGATTCTCTTAAGAAGTTATAACACCAATGCATGCTCCTGATAACAGTATGTGTTTGAATATCAAAGCATCTATGCGTTTGAATAACAAAGCATGCAGGCAACGTTGTACTATGCAGAAAAATTAACATTAACATACGGAACCTTACAAAAGCTGGATTAATCATATGAAGTGATTCAAACCCTCCATCTTTCTTTATCAGGTCAAGGCGATCCCGCTCTCTAGAATGGAGATAAAAAGGTCGTTTTTGCTCAATAACTTTTGATTCCTTCTAAACCAATGCTTCAAAACATCAGGCGCATTAGTTCGCCTATTTCTCCATGTTCTAAAATGAATTTGCCATTTGAATTGGAGCGATATGCATTTGAAGAACCAGTCAATGTTGTTGAAAGAGTGAGACGAATGTTTGGCCTATTATTAAGAAAATTAAATAGATGACAATTTGTTTGTTTACTACCATTTGATGCGGATATATATGTCTGTGTGCGCCCCAAGAGGATTTTGCTCAATTCGTTACGTTAACTGATTTATTGAACCAAAACGACTTTTGTTACCTCCATTTTAGAGAGCGGGAATGCCCTAACCTGTTTATACTATGGTAGGTTCCATGTTTTGAATATACATCCTCGGAATTTTATTCTGAAAGCATAAACCATGTTTTGTGTAGCAATCAATCTTGTGCGACACGCGTGAAAACTTTTGTCATATGGAAGTAAGAAAGTTGCTATCAAAGTGAGGATTTATATTGATAACTACCTTAACACTCTGGTGCGATATAAAACAGTGATAATTCTCATCAATATGCCCCAATTTGTTTTTAAGTTCCACTTTATACCGATATTGCATATGGTGTCCGTATAACTGTTAACATATCAACAAGATATGTGCACCTCCTGTGTGGGCGAGCTTAACCCTATCTGGCATGGGCTTTTTGGGACCTGTTGTGACTACGGGGGGTGGGGGAGCATTTCGGCCCCCCCCCTAATTATTGTTCTTACCTCTTGAGCTCGGGGGCTGAAACTTACCACATTATACCGTTGAGTCAAGCTCTACCAGAAAATGTAAAACAAAATCCTAGATGGCTGCTTCGATGACGTCACACTGACGTCATTTTCAAAACGGCCTTTTTGGGTCGATTTTTCAGTCAGATTTTCCAAATTTTGTATTTATGCAATTTCTCCGCAAAAACTGCATGATAAATTAGCATATATTAATGTGATACGAAATAAAATAGTTTTTGCCCACTTTTCATCGCGGAAAATCAAATATTTTGAAGAAATATGACAAAAACATCATTTTTCTCTGCTACCCCACGTGGCCGCCATCTTGAATTTTCCCGTGATTCTCTTCTGGGGGGGGGGGGGGTTATGCTAATAGGCCCCAAATGATCCAAATATAATAAACTATAAAGTCGCGGAGTTTTAGCTCTCCATTTTTTGTTGTTCCGGTGATAGCGCCGAAAGTTTGGTGGGGGGGGGGGGGCATTAATAAATATAACCCCCCCATAAATAAATAAATATTCCCCCTAAATTTGCCCCTTTTTGTAGCATTTTTCATTCATAAAGCGAAGCATAAGAGAAGGTGCACAATTTCCTGTGACATTCCGGTTGTTTTGCTAATTACAAGCATTATTGCTACAAAAAAAAAATGTTTGGCCAGACAAGATTTCATAAAACCACAGCCATAATATTTCAAGATGTCTTCTGAGTCAAGATGTTACATAATTGTCAGCTGAGTGGAAATGTTAAATGGACGACTAAATTGAATTTGCTACAAGCTTTTATAGCATGCTGTAAGCCAAACTTTTGACATAAAAATAAACACATCAACTGTGAATTGCGAATGTTCAATCAATGTTAATATTTTCTCGAACACAACAATTGAAAAATGTAAAACCGGATGTTAAATTAAAACACTCGCTCCCTTATACTGAACACCCTGTTTAGAAAAGTGGGGCGTATTCTGCCAATACTAGGGAAGACTGATTCCAACTCAAAATTAATCTTGACCATGCCTGTCCAATGGTTGTCTTTTAGCTCGTTAGTATGACTTCAAACCCGGATCAAAACCGAAATATGAGTATGCAGTCTGGTCAGGGAAACTGACCTCCAAATACTGGTCAAAAACGTTATGCTAATGTTAAAAAATAAAGTTATTTGTTATTCAAAATTAACAGCACACATCTACAATATTCCACATGAAAATTGTTCAACATACTTGTTATCGCGTAGAAAATTAACTCACTTTCGCTTCCTAGAAAAGCACATAAAGAAACCAGATAAAATGGGGGGGGGGGGGCATTATGGTCCATCCTTTCCAAACTCTCTGCACTATATCCGGAATGACAACAAAATGAGGGCTTACACTCCGTGACTTTCGGGTTATCATATTTGGGTCATTTTGAACATATATGCATACCCACCACCCCCTCCCCCCTTCCACACACACACACGCACACGCACACACCCGTCCAGAGAGAATCATGCGTAAATTTAATATGGTGACTATGTGGAGTATCAGAAAAATGATGTTTTCTTCATTTTTTCCCAGAAAATTACTACTCTCCGGTTAGGAAAAGTGGGTAAAAACTATTTTCTTTCACATCAGATTAATATTTACGAATTTAAAATTACGTTTTGCGGAGAAAGCACATAAAAAAATAATCGAAAAATCGACAAAAAATGCCTTCTGTTGACGTGACGTCACTGTGACGTCACCAAAGTGGCAAACTTGTACTTTTTAACCTTTTCTGGTAGAGCTTCACCCAAGGGTCAGTTTGTGGTAAGCTTCAGTCCTCTAGCGCAAGGGGTAAAACAAAAGAATTAGGAGAGCCGAAATGGCTCCTCCCCAGGCCTGAACAGGTCTCAAAAAGCCCATGTCAAATGGGGTTCATTTTCACTTGTATCGCCGAAGGGTGGGACGCGCAGGGGAGGGTTTCGTTCATAGGGCCATGGGCAAAATATATCCTGTATCACATCAAATTTCTTTCCTAGTTTATTATGCAGTTTTGCGGAGAAAGCATCAATAAAACAAAACGAACAAGAATGACTACAACTTCTCAAGAGAGAAACCATAATGTTTTGCTTTCATTTTCTGACAGACCTTTAATCCAAGACGTTTTGTATGTAGCTTAAGAAATGTACTGAGATGTGGTCATGTCATGGACATTCCCTCAAAGCCCAAACCTACATAATGAGCACGGCCCGTGTATTATATGACTTGGCGTTTCCTAGAATATCCAAAATGCGGTCCTTGTAAACACTATGTTAAGCGGCCAGATTAAAACACAGACATACATAACGAAGATTGTTCGGTGAATAATTTGTTGAAAAAAAAAATCTATAAGATTTATACGTCTCGGCTTACCTTAATAAGCCTCCCAAATGTAGCGTCCTGCTTACTGAAAAAAGATCTGTCTTGTACCATTTTATATCACTTTGGACTTGCCCGAAGGGATTCGATTTGCTTGACTTGTCAGTCCTACAGTCATATGCGCATGTCTCACCATTTATCGGTACATTTCTTGGTGATATTTTATAATGTGAGATATATACTTTACAGGAAATGATATTTGGCGATAACATTCGTTATGTATTATATATTACATGAGACGATGACTCCCATAATTAATATATGCCCAGCGGTACACTACACGGTTCAATTCAATCAAATATATGTGTTTTATTACCTAAAATGTCACCACATAGCACAAATGATCACAGGGGTGTATAATATTTGATAGCGCGCATCACGTTATCAAATATTATATACCGCTGCGATCATTTGTGCTAGTAATAAAACACATATGTTTGATTGAATTGAACCGTGTAGTGTACCTCTGGGCATATATTAATTATGGGAGTCATCGTCTCATGTAATATATAATACATAACGAATGTTATCGCCAAATATCATTTCCTGTAAAGTATATATCTCACATTATAAAATATCACCAAGAAATGTGTCAGACCTTACCAGACCCGAGTAAATGGTAAGTACTGTTTTATTGGCCCTTCCTTTCCATGATCAGTTTGCGGGGCCGGAATATCACGTGATAATCGCACAATCATGACCTGTATACCGACCGGCCAGTGATATGTGGTGAGTTTTTGTGCCAGTGTGCCGGTCTTGTCCTTCACACTTTCTATATATGGAGTATACTAAAATATAATCAAAGAGCAAGAGTAACTCTCCTAGAAAACAAGGATAAATTCAACCTTAATGATATATGGCGCCTGCATAACCCGACGACAAGGCGATTCACTTGGCGACAATGGACTAGCACAGGTGTTAAACAGAGTAGACTGGACTACTTCTTAGTATCTGACGACGTACTGGTCTCACGTTGCACGTCTGACATAGGTATATCATACAGATCTGACCACTCGCTAATAGCACTAAATTGTTCTTTCAAAAACATAGAAAAGGGCCCTGGATATTGGAAATTTAACACAAAGCTGCTTTCCGATCCCGAATATATCACTACGATAGAGAGAATTATAACCGAAACCGTTAGTGAATGTCGCGTAAGTGGAGATATTAACAATCCCAGATCTGTCGGTCTAAATTTGAACGACCAGGTCTTTTTCGGTTTATACTTGGTGTAAGAACGCACAAGACAAAGCCTACAATAGCCTGTCTGAGCTCAACAATGCGTCTAGACGTGACCCTTTTCAGCTGCACAAAAGCCTCAACAAAAGCCTCAACAATGCGTTCTTACACCAAGTATCGACCTCTTTTTCGAGCTCCTAAAAACCAAGATTAGAAGCGCTACGATTCCATTCTCAGTGGCCAAAAAGAAGGCTAGAGAAAAACAAGAACGCGAAATTGAAATTGAAATACTTAAACAAGAGAAAATTATGGCGACAGCACCACAAAATGAATTGGAGAGTTGTTTGGAGACTCTAGACACTAGAAAGGCAGACCTGGAAGCCTTACGGCTCTACAAAATAGAAGGTTCAATCATGCGATCTAAAGTCAAATGGTATGAGAAAGGAGAAAAGAACTCTGATTATTTCTGCAGATTAGAAAAGCGCAATTACACTGCTAAGAATCTAACATAAATCACGACAAGAGGCGGAAATTGTAACGTGTACGAGCAGGACCAGTCGTAGTGTTTAGAAGAAAACGAATCAATAACCGGGATTGCCCACTGGCATTCTGGCCGTCACCGTCGTTAACCCCTTCACTAGTAGAGATCCGGGGCTCGAAGAGATGATCACAACCCTACAAGGATGACTGACGCCAATGTAAAGGTCTATTATGGTATATTCTGCACAATAGTATACGCGGTTACAAATAATAGCGTAGAACCGCGTGGCTTAGACAGAATGTCTAAGGAGATGTAACGTTAAGATATTTACATATATGTACAGACACTAGGAGAGTGTATGCAAATAAACTTGATGTATATATACACGTGATATGAGAGGATGTGTGCACACAAGTTAACGGATACGTACACTCGGGGTGTGCATATAAGGTTCACGGATACGTACACTTGGTGTGTGCATATAAGGTTCACGGATACGTACACTTGGTGTGTGCATATAAGGTTCACGGATACGTACACTTGGTGTGTGCACATAAAGTTAACGGATACGTATACTTGGTGTGTGCATATAGAGTTAAACGTATCCCTGGTGTATATGTGGATAATAGAAGAGAATGTGTGCAATTTAAGCTTGATGTTATATGGTAATAATATATATATGAGAGTGTATGCATATAACTTTACAGTTAATATAATGCTTTAATGCGCGATAAGGGCGGCCTGGCTGCTGGCCCTTCTCTTCTGGGGGAAGGGCGGCCTGGCTGCTGGCCCTTCTCTTCCGTCGTTGGAACGTTATGGATATAACGCTCTCTCCAGGAATGCTACCCAGTCGTTGGAACGTTAAGGATATAACGCTCTCTCCAGGAATGGCACCCAGTCGTTGGAACGTAAAGGCCCGTTGGAACGTTACGGCGGTAACGTTCTCCCCAATATATATATACCCTCAGGCGTTGGAACATCACGGCAGTGACGCTCTCTCCAGAGACGTGGCAACTCGGCGTGTACGTCACCCCCAGTCGTCGGAGCTTGACCGTAACTTGTCAGCTCACCAGTCTGCTTCCCGCACAGGTACGTATAGGCCGGCGTCTCAACCCTTACGTTGCTGCGACCCGCCTATAGACACGCCTGTGCCTACACAACTTCACGACGATCTCTCAGGTAAGAATCACGCACCACTCACTCTCCGTGACCGTCAGGACAATTACTTGGGTATATAATGTGCTATTACTATTTCATCTGGTACCGATGAAACATCGTACGGTCTGTAAACTGCTATTGTAATCTGTGCCCTGGGCTTGACCGTACAGTCTGTAAGCCTTGTTACCACTTTTACATCGGTAAAAGGAAGCCCGCCTTCTGTAACGTGTGATAAATACACGTATCCTACTGGAATCTGTATGTCTTGTTACCGCTTTTACATCGGTAAAAGTGAGCCCACCTGCACCGTGCCTTTATGCGTGATAAATACGCATATCCTCCCTGTGGGATCTGTAGTCTGTGGCTTTCTTGACTGTATAATCTGTGCTCTGTGTTTCTTTATTTAACGTGGGACAAATACACGTCTCGTTCTTGTAAGATCTGTGTTCTGTAGGTGTCTTTATTGAACGTGTGATAAATACACGTCTCCTTCTGGTAGAATCTGTGTTCTGTAGGTTTCTTTGCGGTATAATTTGTGAGCTGTATGTCTGGACTTGTACTGCACTGCTTATAATTTGTGGGGCTTGATTTGCTGGCTATGTGTGATAAATACACATTTCCTTCTGGAATCTGTGTTCTGTTTGTTTCTTGTGTGCTCTGTGTGCTGTATCTTTCTCGACGGTATAATGGTGATCGGTATGGCTGGACTGGTACTGTACTGTTTATGATCTGTGCGTCTTTATTTGCTCGTATGTGTGATAAAGACACATGTCCTTCCAGTTGAATCTGTAAGCTGTATCTGTAACTTGTCCATGGCCAGCTATACGCCGTCTGTGTAACTGTTTGCGGCCTCCCCTTGCTCTCGAAGCGCCCGGCCCAGTTTATCGATGTTTCCCGACGAAAATGGCTCGCCCGCCTGTGTCTTGGCTCGCACCGCCGGCTGTAATACTGCGACCGTTTCCGTCCCGTAAAGCGTTGCCCGGCTGTCGGCGATGAATAAACAGGCTACACGATACGTTGTAGGATTATGGCAGGGGGAAACTTGGTTGATTTATCTCTGTATTTAGTGCAGTTGTATATTTCTGGGGGGGGAAGGGAATCTCCTGACTATTGTCATATACCGCACACGGTCAAGAAGATCAACAAATATTGTGCCTTTAGTCCCAGTGCAGCGAGATAGCACAGCAATATTGTCGAAATTATCAACCTACTGGTATAGACCCTAAAGCCCTATTTTATACTGAAGTTAGACCATGCAAGTTGCCTAAATGTGCTACAGGCAAACGCATGTCTCATTACAGTATTATAGAATACCCCCAACTACATGTACATACAACACGCCAGTCGGACGTGTTCCCTAAACTATAGTATAACCACAAACACGTTTCCACACCGAAAATGCGAGCCGGCAAATTCTCATTGGATTGGCGTGTTTTTACAGGTTACACTAATTACAGGATTTATAATCTTTTAGATTCCCAGGCCAAAACAACTGCCTTTACGCCCAACCGTAAATTACGCCAAAAATCAATAAGTTACAGGCTGTACCTGGACGTGTTTCTCCAGCACTCTCTTTCTGGTCTCTCCTCGATTGAAATGTCAGCTCGAGTTTAAATAGGGTGTGCACTCTCCACACCCAAAAAGTCCTCACAGGAGGCTTCCTCACGAACGGAGACGTTTCGACCGAACCGAAGATCGTCTTCCACAGCGAAATTACAGCTCATAGTTAAATGAGCATGCCATCCCAATCCATAATTTGTAAAGAAAATTCCACGTAAAGGGCAACTCCTATCTCGTTCTGGTAAGCGAGAAATACGGGGGAATGCATTTCTGATATCTGCCTTGCTCGACGCTGACGACATGGGTCAAGGTCGTTCTTCCACATTCCAACGTAGCACACGGCTCCTGATTCAAACTGTTCTCTACGCAAACGGTTAACTGTTACACTGCCCCCGCCTTTCCAAATCATGACGTCCTCGTCATGGCCGTACGGGTCCAGTTGTACAGTTCGAATCAATTTACACAAAACTGTTCACCAATTACGGGCCATCAGGGCCGACGAAATTTCCAGGTGGCCACCCTCCGGCGGTCTGGCCGGGCCACCACGACATTAGGTCCACAGATTTCCTTCACAGAATTACCTGGGCGGCTAGCAGAGCCGCCCCACGGCATTAGGTCCACTGGGCTGCACGCTCAGTCGGAGGGGTCGGGCTTCCCCACTCTTACGGTACACGGGCTGGGACGCCAGCACGTAGTCGTGCAACCTGCGAGGCTTCACCACTCGCCGACCGCGGGTCGTCGTCGCGCGTGTGGGGGCTGCCGCACCCTCGGCCACTTCCTCGGGCTCGTCCTCCAACTCGCTGTCCGCCTTTCCCCGCGGTTCCAACTCAAATTCGGGTACCGGGTGGGTCACGGCGTAAGGCTCTGAGTGAGCCGTTTCCGGCCCCTGCTGGTCGCCGCCATCGTCACTGTCGCTCTCCGACGGTGTATCGTCACCCACCACGTCCAGCCGCGGATAACATGGTTTGATCCGGTCAACATGGACGACCTGACGCCTCCCGTCGTCACTCCGGATCCGGTAGGTAACGTCCGACAATGCCGCCTCCACCACAAACGGTCCCAGCCACCGGTCTCGAAGCTTCCGTATCTGTCCTGGCCGGGTCACTACGGTATGCAGATAGACCTGGTCTCCGGTCCGGGGCCGAATCTTTGCGCCTTGGCCTTCAGGTTGTAAAGGCGCTTCTGCCGTCTCAGGGCCTTCCCACTATTTTCCCTCGCATCCTCGTGGACGTCGACTAAGTGGTCACGAAGGTCCCCGACCCACGGCACGGGCTCCGTTCTCTCACTCGGGGGAACCCCAACTGTCAGGTGAGCTGGTAGAGTCACCTCGCGGCCAAACGTCATCATATTCGGCGTATACCTCGTGGTCTCGTGTGCGGCTGCACGGTACGCCATCAGGGTTAGTGGAATATACACATCCCAATCGTCGGGGTGGCGAGCGGCACTAGCATGAAGCATCTGACCCAGAGTCCTGTTGAACCTCTCAACTTGGCCGTTAGACTGCGGATGGTACGCCGTCGTCCGCGTCTTCTTCATGCCGAGGATCCGGCACATCTCCTCGAACACTTTGCTCTCAAAGTTCCGCCCCTGGTCCGAGTGTATCAGGGAGGGGACACCGAACCGGCTGACGTACAAGTCAATCACAGCCTGGGCCACCGTCTCCGCTTCTTGGTCCGGAAGTGCAACAGCCTCCACCCACTTGTGAAATAGTCACAGATAACCACAATATGCAGATTTCCTCTCGTCGTCAGGGAGAGAGGACCCATCAAGTCCACGGCGATACGTTCTCCGGGGCATCCCGTCATCATCCCGCGGTGCTGTCCTCGGGGTTTCTTCCCGGCCTGCTTCCTCCGACTGCACGTGCCGCAGCTCCGGCACCACAGTCGAACGTCACGCTGCAGGCCAACCCAGGTGTACGCTTGTCGCACCTTCCTCAACGTCTTGAACACCCAAGGTGTCCTTCAGTCGGGCTGTCATGACATTCCTTAAGTATCCTCTTTTGAAGGGCCCTCGGGACCACCAGTAGCTTGGCCTTCTCCCGGGTTCTAGGCGGTATGGTGATGGTCTCATCCAGGGCCAAACGATAACAATCGAAACTTCCTACGACCTCGCATTGCAGGTACTTGCCTCCCAGCTTCAATCGATGGCCCATTGCGTCAAGGATACAGCCGTGGCGATACAGGAAGTCGTACCCCAAGATGGCGTCGATGGACAAGTCTCCCACAACCAGCGTGTGCTTCCACACCGTCCCCTGGATCGATATCCTGAAGTCTCCCTCTCCGAGTAAAGGCATATGGGAACCGTCAGCTACCTTGATGGACTGGTACCGGGAGTCTCGAAGGACTGGTTTCACATCTGGGTCAAGCTGTTCCCATATCCGGCGGCTGATCAAGGAGATAGATGCTCCGGAGTCCACACAGCACATCACCTTCACCGGCCCGATGGACGCGGGTAGGTATATCCCCGCTTCTCCCTGGTTATGAAGCGCAGGCTTGGGTCCCTGGGGCTTTGGTGGATTCCCGGACCCGGGCGGTCGTCTCGGGGGCGGGGAGGGTGAACGTCTAGGGCACGCCGCCCTAAAATGGCCGTCTTCTCCGCACCTCCAACATCCCCGTCGTGGTTGTCGTCCCGCCCTCTGCCCCCGCCTTGAACTTGAGCGTCCCCGTCCCGGGAAGCGCCTCGTAAATTCTTCCATCAGGGTAGCAATCTCTGCTCGAAGTCGGGCCTGCGCGTCCTCATCATCCTCAGGAACGTCAGCCGGGATGTCTTCTCCTGTAGCGGCTCTTGCCGTGGGATCAGGACGTCGCCGCTGGGCGTCTTGGAAGGCCTCTACTTCCACTGCTGCATGCACAGCCTCGTCTAGGGACTTCGGGCGGCACTGCCAGACTTTAAACCGTAGGTCTTCTCCAAGTGCCTCAAAGAATTGGTCACGGGCTAGGGTGTCTTGGACCTCATCGCCGGCGTCTGGGTAGGCCATCTGGCTGAGTCTCACCAGAGCTTGGCCCAGTTCGGGTAGATCTTCTCCCCTCAGTCGTCGCCTGGACTTCAACTTGGACTTATACGGCTCGGTTTGGTTAGGCGGAGCGAAGCGTCTCTCCAAGGCATCACGGAGGCAGATGAAATTTGCTTCCCCTGGTTTCATCTTCAGACTGGAGAGAACCTGTTGTGCCGGTCCCCGCAGGGATACGGCCAAGTGCTGTCCCTTCTCTTCCAGCGTCCACTGGTTTAAGGCTGCGCAATATTCAAAATGTACCAGGTGATCTCTCCAGGGCGTACTTCCATCGTAGGTCGAAGCCTTAACCAACGTCTTACGGGGAGCAGGCATGGTCGTGACTGTGGCTCCCCCACTGGTATCAGCCGCTGAATGGCGCCCTTCTGCGACCCGGTCGCGACCCTCTGCGACCCGGTCGCCAGCTTCTGCGACCCGGTCGCAAGTCGTCTGTTCCCGTACAGGCTGGTCAATGGGGGTTCTGGTAGTACCCTCTTCGGCTCTGGGTGTGGACGTGTGCGGTGGGGCTCCCATCATCGTCTGATTGAAGGTCGCCCGCATCGTCTGCATCTCTGCCTGTAAGCTTTTGAGGCCCTCTAGTAGCACTCGGATAGTTGACGAAGTCTCAGTCTCGACGATGGCGGGCGTTGACAGCTCGGACGGTGCTTCTACCGGCCTCAAAGTGGCTGGAACAGGTATCCTCGATAACCCTCTCCCCTGTAGGATAGCCCGTAGACCCGCCATGCCCGGACGTCTCGGTGTTGTCGCCGGGGAACTCATGGTTAATGGCGTTGTCGGCATGTCGTTGTCATCTCTAGTAGTCGGTTGTTCTCTTCTGTTGTAGATCAGGCCAGATCCCACCGCTGCCACCAGTTTTCTCCGTGTAACGTGTACGAGCAGGACCAGTCGTAGTGTTTAGAAGAAAACGAATCAATAACCGGGATTTGCCCACTGGCATTCTGGCCGTCACCGTCGTTAACCCCTTCACTAGTAGAGATCCGGGGCTCGAAGAGATGATCACAACCCTACAAGGATGACTGACGCTGATGTAAAGGTCTATTATGGTATATTCTGCACAAATAGTATACGCGGTTACAAATAATAGCGTAGAACCGCGTGGCTTAGACAGAATGTCTAAGGAGATGTAACGTTAAGATATTTACATATATGTACAGACACTAGGAGAGTGTATGCAAATAAACTTGATGTATATATACACGTGATATGAGAGGATGTGTGCACACAAGTTAACGGATACGTACACTCGGGGTGTGCATATAAGGTTCACGGATACGTACACTTGGTGTGTGCATATAAGGTTCACGGATACGTACACTTGGTGTGTGCACATAAAGTTAATGGATACGTATACTTGGTGTGTGCATATAGAGTTAAACGTATCCCTGGTGTATATGTGGATAATAGAAGAGAATGTGTGCAGTTTAAGCTTGATGTTATATGGTAATAATATATATATGAGAGTGTATGCATATAACTTTACAGTTAATATAGTGCTTTAATGCGCGATAAGGGCGGCCTGGCTGCTGGCCCTTCTCTTCTGGGGGAAGGGCGGCCTGGCTGCTGGCCCTTCTCTTCCGTCGTTGGAACGTTATGGATATAACGCTCTCTCCAGGAATGGCACCCAGTCGTTGGAACGTTAAGGATATAACGCTCTCTCCAGGAATGGCACCCAGTCGTTGGAACGTAAAGGCCCGTTGGAACGTTACGGCGGTAACGTTCTCCCCAATATATATATACCCTCAGGCGTTGGAACGTCACGGCAGTGACGCTCTCCCCAGAGACGTGGCAACTCGGCGTGTACGTCACCCCCAGTCGTCGGAGCTTGACCGTAACTTGTCAGCTCACCAGTCTGCTTCCCGCACAGGTACGTATAGGACGGCGTCTCAACCCTTACGTTGCTGCGACCCGCCTATAGACACGCCTGTGCCTACACAACTTCACGACGATCTCTCAGGTAAGAATCACGCGGGTAGCTATATCCCCGCTTCTCCCTGGTTGTGAAGCGCAGGCTTGGGTCCCTGGGGCTTTGGTGGATTCCGGACCCGGACGGTCGTCTCGGGGGCGGGGAGGGTGAACGTCTAGGGCAGGCCGCCCTAAAATGGCCGTCTTCTCCGCACCTCCAACATCCCCGTCGTGGTTGTCGTCCCGCCCTCTGCCCCCGCCTTGAACTTGAGCGTCCCCGTCCCGGGAAGCGCCTCGTAAATTCTTCCATCAGGGTAGCAATCTCTGCTCGAAGTCGGGCCTGCGCGTCCTCATCATCCTCAAGAACGTCAGCCGAGATGTCTTCTCCTGCAGCGGCTCTTGCCGTGGGTTCGGGACGTCGACGCTGGGCGTCTTGGAAGGCCTCTACTTCCACTGCTGCATGCACAGCCTCGTCTAGGGACTTCGGGCGGCACTGCCAGACTTTAAACCGTAGGTCTTCTCCAATTGCCTCAAAGAATTGGTCACGGGCCAGGGTGTCTTGGACCTCATCACCGGCGTCTGGGTAGGCCATCTGGCTGAGTCTCACCAGAGCTTGGCCCAGTTCGGGTAGATCTTCTCCCGTCAGTCGTCGCCTTGACTTCAGCTTGGACTTATACAGCTCTGTTTGGTTAGGCGGAGCGAAGCGTCTCTCCAAGGCATCACGTAGGCAGATGAAATTTGCTTCCCCTGGTTTCATCTTCAGACTAGAGAGAACCTGTTGTGCTGGCCCCCGCAGGGATACGGCCAAGTGCTGTCCCTTCTCTTCCAGCGTCCACTGGTTTAAGGCTGCGCAATATTCAAAATGTACCAGGTGATCTCTCCAGGGCGTACTTCCATCGTAGGTCGAAGCCTTAACCAACGTCTTACGGGAAACAGGGATGGTCGTGACTGTGGCTCCCCCACTGGTATCAGCCGCTGAATGGCGCCCTTCTGCGACCCGGTCGCAAATCGTCTGTTCCCGTACAGGCTGGTCCATGGGGGTTCTGGCAGTACTCTCCTCTTCGACCCTGGGCGTGGACGTGTGCGTTGGGGCTCCCATCATCGTCTGATTGAAGGTCGCCTGCATCGTCTGCATCTGTGCCTGTAAACTTTGGAGGCCCTCTAATAGCACTCGATTGGTCAACGAGGTCTCGGTCTCGACGATGGCGGGCGTTGACAGCTCGGACGATGCTTCTACCGGCCTCACGTCTTCTTTCGTCCTCAAAGTGGCCGGAACAGGTGACCCCATCCTCGATAGCTCTCTCCGCTGTAGGATAGCCCGTAGACCCGCTATGTCCGGACGTCTCGGTGTTGTCGCTGGAGAACTCATGGTTAATGGCGTTGTCGGCACGTCGTTGTCGGTCATCTCTAGTAGTCGGTTGTTCTCTTCTGTTGTAGATCAGGCCAGATCCCACCGCTGCCAGTTTTCTACGTGTAGCGTGTACGAGCAGGACCAGTCGTGGTGTTTACGAGAAAACGAATCAATAACCGGGATTGCCCACTGGCATTCTGGCCGTCACCGTAGTTAACCCCTTCACTAGTAGAGATCCGGGGATCGAAGAGATGATCACAACCCTACAAGGATGACTGACACTAATGTAAAGGTCTATTATGGTATATTCTGCACAAATAGTATACGCGGTTACAAATAATAGCGTAGAACCGCGTGGCTTAGACAGAATGTCTAAGGAGATGTAACGTTAAGATATTTACATATATGTACAGACACTAGGAGAGTGTATGCAAATAAACTTGATGTATATATACACGTGACGTGAGAGGATGTGTGCACACAAGTTAACGGATACGTACACTTGGGGTGTGCATATAAGGTTCACGGATACGTACACTTGGGGTGTGCACATAAGGTTCACGGATACGTACACTTGGTGTGTGCATATAGAGTTAAACGTATCCCTGGTGTATGTGTGGATAATAGAAGAGAATGTGTGCAGTTTAAGCTTGATGTTATATGGTAATAATATATATATGAGAGTGTATGCATATAACTTTATAGTTAATATAGTGCTTTATGTCTATGCGCGATAAGGGCGGCCTGGCTGCTGGCCCTTCTCTTCTGGGGATAAGGGCGGCCTGGCTGCTGGCCCTTCTCTTCCGTCGTTGGAACGTTATGGGTATAACGCTCTCTCCAGGTAAGACACCCAGTCGTTGAAACGTCAAGGCCCGTTGGAACGTTACGGCGGTAACGTTCTCCCCAATATACAGATACCCTCAGGCGTTGGAACGTCACGGCAGTGACGCTCTCTCCAGAGACGTGGCAACTCGGCGTGTACTTCACCCCCCAGTCGTCGGAGCTTGACCGCAACTTGTCAGCTCACCAGTCTGCTTCCTGCACAGGTAAGTATAGCCCGGCGTCTCAACCCTTACGGCTGCTGCGACCCGTCTATAGACACGCCTGTGACTACACGACCTCACGACGATCTCTCCGGTAAGTATCACGCACCACTCAACTCTCAGGGACCGTCAGGACAATTACTTGGGTATATCATGTGCTATTACTATTTCATCTGGTACCGATGAAACATCGTACGGTCTGTAAACTGCCGTTGGAATCTGTGCCCTGGGCTTGACCGTACAGTCTGTAAGCCTTGTTACCACTTTTACATCGGTAAAAGGAAGCCCGCCTTCTGTAACGTGTGATAAATACACGTGTCCTACTGGAATCTGTATATCTTGTTACCGCTTTTACATCGGTAAAAGTGAGCCCACCTGCACCGTGCCTTTATGCGTGATAAATACGCATATCCTCCCTGTGGGATCTGTGGCTGTATAACCTGTGCTCTGTGTTTCTTTATTTAACGTGTGACAAATACACGTCTCCGTCTTGTAAGATCGGTGTTCTGTAGATGTCTGTATGGAACGTGTGATAAATACACGTCTAGTTGAATTTGTAAGCTGTATCTGTTTGTGTGATCTGTGTGCTGTATCTTTCTGTCCTGTAAGATCGGTGATCTGTACTTGTCTCTTTCCAGCTGGACGCCGTTCGTGTAGCCGTCTGCTCGACCCTTTTGCTGGGCCCCCGGAATACACGGTTTACCGACGTCTCTTGAGGAAGCAGCTCGCCCGCCTGTACTCGACTTGCTTCGCCCGGCCGTAATCTCGGTGCTCGTTCTCGCCCGTATAGCGTTGCACGGCCGTTTGCGTCGTATTATGGCAGTGAGAGTTTGGCTTATTTCTCTCTGTATTTAGTGCAGTTGCATATTTCTGGGGGTGGAGGGAATCCCTGACTATTGTCATATATACCGCTTCACGGTCAACAAGATCAACAAATATTGTGGCTTAAGTCCCAGTGCAGCGAGATAGCACAGCAATATTGTCGAAATTATCAACCTACTGGTATAGACCCTAAAGCCCTATTTTATACTGAAGTTAGACCATGCAAGTTGCCTAAATGTGCTACAGGCAAACGCATGTCTCATTACAGTATTATAGAATACCCCCAACTACATGTACATACAACACGCCAGTCGGACGTGTTCCCTAAACTATAGTATAACCACAAACACGTTTCCACACCGAAAATGCGAGCCGGCAAATTCTCATTGGATTGGCGTGTTCTCACAGGTTACACTAACTACAGGATTTATAACCTTTAGATTCCCAGGCCAAACAACTGCATTTACGCCCAACCGTAAATTACACCTAAATCGAAAGTTACAGGCTGTACCTGGAGACGTGCTTCCTCGAGCTCTCTCTTTCTGGTCTCTTTTCAATTGGAATGTCAGCTCGAGTTTAAATAGGGTGTGCACTCTCCACACCCAAAAAGTCCTCACAGGAGGCTTCCTCACGAACGGAGACGTTTCGACCGAACCGAAGATCGTCTTCCACAGCGAAATTACAGTTCATAGTTCATAAATGAGCATGCCATCCCAATCCATAATTTGTAGAGAAAATTCCACGTAAAGGGCAACTCCTATCTCGTTCTGGTAAGCGAGAAATACGGGGGGATGCATTTCTGATATCTGCCTTGCTCGACGCTGACGACATGGGTCAAGGTCGTTCTTCCACATTCCAACGTAGCACACGGCTCCTGATTCAAACTGTTCTCTACGCAAACGGTTAACAGTTACAAAATCAAACACAAAACTCAGAAGAAATATTAAATGAAATGGCCCGGTTTTACTCCATTCTGTATTCCAAACCAAGTTTTATAAACAGTGACAAAAATGATCTTTTCCTCCTACATAATGTTGCATTGGGTGCCAATGACAGACAATCATGCGAGGGCCCTAGAAGTTGAGTACTACCTGGTCCTAAAAAATATGAAACAAGGGAAATCGCCCGGCTCAGATGGATTCCCTGTGGAGTTCTATAAAACATTCTCGGACAAACTGGGGGCGTATTTGATTCGATCGATTAATCATGCTTACACAACGGGGTCACTTTCGGACTTTCAAAAACAGGGAATAATTAGCTGCCTACCCAACGGGGAAAAGGACCGTAAGTTTTTGAAAAACTGGCGCCCAATATCACTCTTAAATGTAGATTACAAAATAGCCTCCTCCTGCATTGTCGGTCGAATTAAAAAGGTTCTGCCCTCAATCATTAGTGAAACGCAAAAGGGGTTTATGAAGTGTAGATTTATAGGGGAAGTCACACGAATCATTTACGACATAATGGAGTGCTCAGTGGAAAATAAGATTCCGGGCCTCCTTTTCCTTGTAGACTTTGAAAAGGCATTTGACAGTGTGGACTGGTCCTTTATGCATAACACTCTGATGTCCTTTGGCTTTGGTGAGTCGCTCTGTCGTTGGGTAAAATTATTTCAATACGACTCCAAAAGTTGTGTCCAGAATAATGGCTTTCTATCGAATTTCTTTAATCTTGAGAGAGGGTGTAGACAAGGGGACCCAGTTTCGCCGTATCTATTCATCATTGTTGCTGAACTATTAGCACTAGCTATAAAAGCGGATGGAAATATAAAAGGAATTGTTTTCAAGAATTCGGAAATGAAGGTGCTGCAGCATGCAGATGACACGACGATTTTACTGGATGGCTCTAAAGAATCTTTGAGGCGAACCATGGGACTCCTGGAGGACTTTTCGTGCTGTTCTGGACTTCGTTTGAATGTCGGAAAATCCACAGCACATTGGATCGGTAGCCAAAAGGGAAACGTCGTTAAGCTTTGTCCACACTACCGAATAAATTGGGACCCCGGAGGTTTCCGATTACTTGGCATAAATTTCTACACAGACCTGGAAGAGATGCCCCTAAAAAACTATCAATCCAAATTGAGCAATATACGGAGGCTATTAGGATGCTGGCTGAAACGCGGATTATCTCCTATTGGAAAAATAACCGTCATTAAAACCTTCACCCTTCCGCTCCTTACACACCTCTTCTCTGCTTTACCAAACCCGTCTATAGATTTTCAGAACAGTCTGCAAAAAATATTTTACGAGTTTATATGGGGCGGGGCGCCGGATAAAGTGAAGCGGAAAACCTTGATAGGCCAATACGATGAGGGTGGATTAAAGATGATACATGTACCATCTTTCATCGACTCATTAATAATTCAGTGGGTCAAACGATCCCTTTCCCTCACGGAATTCCAAGCAGAGATTATGTACGAAATATTTCCTCCACTGGGAACTCATATTTGGGACTTAACCATTAACGGAATATCATGTGTTTCAAACTTTATCAAAAATAAGTTCTGGAGGGATGTTCTATCAGCCTGGCTTAGATGTTTAAAAGCCCATGGCAAGGAAATCTGTTCAGCTCAATTTTCAGAATGGAAAGAGGTCAATTTGTGGTATACAGCTGGGGCCAAATGCGTGAAGGATCTCGTTAACGAAAATCAATCTTTCTTGAAATTCAACGACTTTGTGAAAAAATTTGATATAAAACGGAAAAACTTCTTGGTTTATTACGCAGTGGTACACAATATTCCAAAGGTGAAAGTGGCCAGAACTGGAACACATGAACGAAAATCTGCAGATCGCCTGATTACTAAACTTCGTAACCAAAATTCTTTGAAATTCGTCTACAAGTTACTAGTCGGAGCAATCCAAGAACCCCCTACCCAGAGTCAAACAAAGTGGGAAACAGTTTTGGATGGCTCAGAAGGAAATTTAGACTGGTCGGGTATCTATCAAAACGCATTTAGTATAACCTCGGAAACAAAACTCCAATATTTTCAATATAAAATAAATCACTATATCTTGAAAACAAATGTTCTTTTGCATAAGTGGGGGAAATCCCTAACAGATAAATGTAGCTACTGTGGAGAGGAAGCAGAAACGATAACGCATCTTTTTTGGCACTGCAGATGCGCTAGAGAAATATGGGCTCTCTTCTGGGCCTGGGTACGTGAAGCCATAATTCCACATCCGGACACACCTGTAAATGCGAAGCTTAGCGTACTGTTAGGTGACAAATGAATTTCTTCGCTTCTAAATCACTTGATTGTTCTAATCAAATATTCAATTTTCTCTCACAGAGTTAGGGGCAAGTCTTCGACTTGGGATGCAATTCAAGAATTGATCAATAAAACAAAAAATATTGAAATGGACATTGCCACTTTGAATGGACATCGTCCTACCTTCGAAGCAAAATGGGGCCCATTGCTAAATTCACGCGAGTAAGCGTACACACCGTGTTAGAAATTGAGTGTGAGGCAAGCGAGCAGCCAAACCGCGATAATAACGCAAGTCAGGGTGGGGCATATCGTTTTGTTTTGCTTATATATCTCTCTCTCTCTCTCCTCTCTCTCTCTCTCTCTCTCTTTTTAATTTTTTTTTATATATTTTTTTATTATTATTTTTTTCTTCCTTTTTTCCGGCTTTTTCATATCTCTCCTTTATCACAACAGAAAAAGGAAGCCCTGTAGACGGCGAAATTACGAAATTATTAGAAATTATACAATAATAATGCTATCCACAATGCATGTATGCGCGATGCAGAATCGTAATAAATTACGCGTATTGTGTAACTTTATCGCCATGTGAAGATGGCCGAGTAGTATATAAAGGATATTTGACAGCGCCTTTCACCCGGATGTAGTGACGTCACGGGGAGGATTGGGGAGGAACCAGTGGCGCCATCAGTACACATTGGTGGCAAAAACCCGCACTAGGGGGAGACAACTCGATCTGCATATTGGCGGCTGTGTGGTGGTGGTGGTGGTGGTGGTCAAAATGGCGGCGTGTGTGTGTGGTTAAAATGGCGGCGTGTGTGTGTGGTCAAAATGGCGGCGTGTGTGTGTGTGGTCAAAATGGCGGCGTGTGTGTGTGGTCAAAATGGAGGCGTGTGTGTGTGGTCAAAATGGCGGCCTTGTGGGTGGTGGTGGTGGTGGTGGGACCAAAATGGCGGCATCGAGTGAGAGATCAAGGCATGTCTAGACTTGTTCTGGGTTGTACAGTTCTGCCATGCGGAGGATGGGTACTAGTATTTCGCTGACGTCCTAGTAATAAACATAATCTATAGGTGTTGTACCATGTTAATAGGATCAGTCTAGCATCTGTACCACCCTAGGATCGGGTGTTTATTGTCCCGTGTATCTCGGCAAGAAAACAACAAACGAAATGGCGGCTCCAGGATGGTGTGGGCACGCCCTTCCCACATCACGGCGTCGACCGTAGCGCCATCTGCACACATTGACGCAAGGGAGACAACTCGTGCGGCCTAAGGGTATGGACATAGCCGTGTTGGAGCTAGGGGAGCCACAAATGGTCCAATGGGATCGAGTGAGGTATCAAAGTGAAGCGTATGTGAAGGGGCATCTGATGGGGTGGGTGTGGGGTTGAAATATCGCCATTCTGCGCATGCGCGGTGGCCCGAGGGTATGAAAATAGACGTTTTGGAGCTAGCGAAGCCAATAATGGTCCGATGGGGTCGAGTGAGGTATCAAAGTGAAGCTTATGTGAAGGGGCATCTGACTCGACTAGTGGGTTGAACTAGCGTCATTCTGCGCATGCGCGGTGGCCCAAGGGTATGGAAATAGACGTTTTGGCATCTAGGGGAGCCACAAATGGTCCAATGGGGTCATATGAGGTATCCATGTGAAGCATTCGTGAAGGGACATCTCACTGGACTGGGTGTGGGGTTGAACTATCGTCATTCTGCGCATGCGCGGTGGCCCAAGTGTATGGAAATAGACGTTTCGGCATCTAGGGGAGCCACTATTGGTCCAGTGGGGTCATATGAGGTATCCATGTGAAGCATTCGTGAAGAGGCATCTCACTGGGCTAGTGGGTTGACATAGCGTCATTCTGCGCATGCGCGGTGGCCCAAGGGTATGAACATAGACGTTTTGAGAGCTAGGGGAGTCCCTCATGGGCCGATGGAGTTGAGTGAGGTATCCATGTGAAGCATTCGTGAAGGGGCATCTCACTGGACTAGTGGGTTGACATAGCGTCATTCTGCGCATGCGCGGTGGCCCAAGGGTATGAAAATAGACGTTTTGAGAGCTAGGGGAGTCCCTCATGGGCCGATGGAGTTGAGTGAGGTATCAAAGTGAAGATTATGTGAAGGCGCATCAGATGGGTTGGGTGTGCGGTAGAAATATCATTCTGCGCATGCGCAGACGCAATGCGGAGCTCTCGTCCAATCAGAAGCGAGTTTTTCAAATCCGTCACAGAGCTCTCGTCCAATCAGAAGCGAGTATTTTGACCCGGTGCATTATGGGACATATCCAAGATGGCGGCACATCCGGTGTCGAACACTGGTCATTTCGTCGGGATGTGGTCACCTAGTGTCAAAAACTGGACCCTGTATGGGTCCCGCTACACGTTTTGGGGTCTTGTGAAGCCTAGGTGAGGGAGTTACACTAGGGTGTCTTCGTATCCATTCTGCTGCGCAGGTGACGTGGGGGTTGTGACGTCACTTCCGCTTTTCACTAAAACTACCTCCAAACCCAGAAGAGTTTCAATGTTCAACCCGCCGGGGTGTTTTCCCGCCCCCGCCCCGGCGCCCTACCCCGCCCCGGCCCCAGCGCGCCCCCACCGCAGCGCGCGCGCGCGGGTTCTCCGGCCGCAGCGCGCGCGCGCGTCGTCACCGGCAGCGCGCGCGCGCGTCATCACCGGCAGCGAGCGGATGCGTGCACCATTGTGGAAAACCCCCACAGACAGGTCAGTACATGCATTCCTATGATGTTCACGCATAGTAAAAGGATTGGTCTGTAATCTGTGTTGTTGTTGTTGCTCTCTATTTTGCACTAACCTACCAGAATAGTACGTATCACGTACTACACCCGACGTCTAGGCGCGCATGTGTGACCTGGTCTATAAAACACGTCTCTCTGCATCCCACACCTTCATTTCTACGGTTGCAGAGCCATGACGGAGATCCAGCCCTATGCCACTCGCATTTTACAGCATGCCACCGCGGTGAATTCATTCACGGGTTACCGAGCAGTGGTTCGGTCCATGTTTGAAGATGGCGACGACAACGAGGGGCGACGCCAGATCCTGAACGAGTTCACAGAAGCGGTCCTGGACAGAGTGCACTCGATGGAGAGGTGTGCCATCACTCACCACTACTGGACTATGACAGCCATCCTTGATGCTCGGGCTTATGGACCACGAGCGCTCACGCCCGAACCAGTGCCGGCTGGTTGGCCTCACAATAGTCTGTGCCCTATTGACCCTGGCGCTGTGGTATTGACAGTGGGACTATAAATACGAGGGTCAGACAGAGTGTGTGTCATTCACCGTTCGTCATTGGAGCAAGCATGTCACCCGTCCTACGAGCCATCCTGCCCCTTACACCCCAGGTGGGGTTACACGTCTATGAAGATAAAGTCACCCTCGTGGAAGACCATGGAGATGTTTGCTGGTGGCCCGCTGAGACCGTATCGAATACGGTTACGCTACACCGTGACGGCTGGACCAAATTTAAACGGGTGTTGAGCGGCGAGCTCGATGGACACGTCATCCACATAGACAATGCCATCTACGTATACCGTGGACCTTTCTTCGCACGCCTGGGCCGCTACCAAGACCCTACGCGAAGCTTCACCCTAGACCCCCATCTGTGGACAGCCTTCGAGAAAGTAGTGCCTATCGTGGACCAGCTGTTTACACCGGACGAGCGGTCATCAGACGAGTTGGAGTGGGCTAGTGCCCTGAGAGAATCGGCGGCAGAACCCAATGAACAACTGTCTAGCCATGAACCCGACGACGATGCCATTGATTACCCGGCTACACTCAGCCAGCCCAGTGATATCACCACCTGATCCTTTTGATCTCACGAGGTTCTCCCTATAAATACGAGAGACAGTCAAATCTGGTACCATTCACGTACTGACCATGGCGGAGCATATGATACTGGCGTATCTCAGCTTGACCCCCGAGGTTTTCCTGCACGTGTATGCGGATAAGGTCGATATCATGGAGCAGGTGGGAGACATCTGTGATGCGGATCCTACACAACCGTGCCCGGCTCACATTCGTCTGTCCCGAGAGGGCTGGACCAAATTCAAACGGGTGTTGTCTGGTGAACTGGACGGCGATCTTATCCACTTGTGTCACGATGTGTACATCCGACGCGGCCCTTTCTTTGCTCAATTGGCTGGGCTAGATGGGGGTACAGTCCAGTTTACCCTTCACCCTGATCTATGGTCTCCATTGGAAGATGCCGTGGTAGATGTGGATCAAGTGCTTATCAAGCGGTCATCAGACGAGTTGGACTGGTCATTTACCATGGACACTGTGGAAGCCCACGAAGAAAATCAGAAAGAAACTCCGGCCCAAGATATACCCGTTATAAATAAACGATAGAGCCAGGGTGCATCATCATTGTGTCACCATGAAGCGCTGGGAGAAGGTGTTGGATAACTTATACTACAGTCCCGACAGTCCGGCGGACTATAGTGCATTGTCGGCTCTCTATCGAGCGGCCAAACCCCAGGGGATACAACGTGCCCAAGTCCGAGATTGGTTAAGAAAACAAGACACCTATACCTTACATCGTTCTGTCCGTCGCCATTTTCTACGGAACCGGGTCATCGTGGGAGGAATAGATGCCCAGTGGCAAGCGGATTTGGTCGATATGAGCGCCTTTGCCAAACACAACGATGGGAATCGGTATATCTTGGCGTGCATCGATATCCTATCGAAGTATGCGTGGGTGGTACCCATCCGGACGAAAACGGGGGCGAATCTCATAGCGGCGTTCAAAGACATCTTCAAGACCGGGCGCAAACCTTTGTATTTACAAACCGACGAAGGCACGGAATTCCTCAACAGACCGTTCCAACAGTTTCTGAAAGCCCAGAAGGTGTTTTCTTCCATACGTACAACGAGACCAAGGCTTCCGTGGTGGAAAGGTTCAACAGGACATTCAAAGGCCGCATGTATAAATATTTCACCTATAAGAATACAAGGCGGTACATCGATGTTCTCCCGAAACTGGTGATGGGTTACAATCGAGCCTATCATCGGAGTATAGAGAGAGCCCCCATTACCGTGACCCAACGCAATGAAGCCCAAGTCCGCCGTGTCTTGTACCCCAGGCCATCGCAGCGAACGACGAAGGCGGTGTACAAGGTCAGGGACCCTGTACGGATCAGTAAAGTCAAGGGCAAGTTCGAGAAAAGTTACTTGCCCAACTGGAGCGATGAGCACTTCCTGATTAAACGGCGCCTACCCCGACAGCGGCGAGTCTATGAACTGGAAGATCTCCAAGGGAAACCGTTGCTAGGGACGTTTTACGAGACGGAATTACAGCCTGTGGTAAAAACACAGCAAGACTACTACACGGTGGAGCAGATTTTGAAAACGGAACGTTGACGTGGCAAACTGTTTCATTTCGTGAAATGGCAAGGCTGGCCCAGTTCCTTCAATTCCTGGATCGCTGCCAACCAGGTGAAACGACTATAAAGCGAGACACCACTGCCGTCCTCCTTCATTCCACGTCCGACCACAGTGCTATGGACAAACAGCAGCTGCCTCTGAACACAGCGTCTTCCAAAACGCGCAAAGCACAAGTGGGCTTTGGGGTGCTAGTGCTAACCCTGCTGAGTGTGTTGTACGGAGGTGTGTTTTACGACGTAGCCTATGTCAGCACGTTACTTAACCAATTGAGAACACCAGCCACCAGTGAAACCGGTCTACAGAGAGCACCAGTCGTATCGAGCCCAGTCACCACCACCACACCCCGTGTACAAGCCACGTCGAGCTCCAGACCTACACCAAGTACGCCCACTACATCTCAAGACCCACCGGATTTCATCCCTCACAGTGAACCGACAACGACCACCCACGTTGTACCCACCTCCATCATCATCCCTGACAGTGAACAGACAACGACGACCGAGGTTGTACCCACCACCACTCCAGTTCACTCGTACCAAATTTACAAGAGCGGGTTACCACGACAACGGATACACCTCGAACCATGGACCCTCGGTGGCAGCATCCCTTCACGTGTCTCATCGCAGGACCGACGGGTTCCGCCAAAACGCACTTCGTCAGGAAGCTCCTTCAACACGCCGACAGCATGATCACCCCACCCATTGCCCGAGTCGTGTGGTGTTACGGAGAATGGCAGGCAGCGTATGCAGCAATGCCCCACATCACGTTCGTGGAAGGCCCACCCAACCTGGCCGATTTGGAACCTGACACCTTGGTGGTTCTGGATGATCTCATGGCGGAGACGGATGCGCGGGTCACCCAACTCTTTACCAAAGGCAGCCACCATCGACGGCTCAGCATCATCTACATTGTGCAGAATCTGTTCAGTAAAAACAAAGAACATAGGAACATCAGCTTAAATGCCCACTACCTGGTGGTCTTCAAACACCCGAGAGATACCACTCAACTGCTGCACCTGGCGAGACAGATATATCCCGGCCGCACACCGTTTGCGTTGGAAGCCTTTAAAGATGCCACAACCCCTCAGCACGGTATATGCTCTTCGACCTCAAGCAAGCCACCCCCGACCACCTTCGACTACGGACCGGCATCTTTCCCGGAGAGACCCACCACGTGTACATGCAAAAATAATGTAAACACACCCACAGCGGCGTCCCCAGCTGGGTCTGTGTGTTTGATGATGGGGAATAATAAAAGAATGAATACCACAGCAGGGTTATGTTCTCTGAAGTAGATAAAAGGAGCAGAGTTGTGGGTTCTAGCATTAGTTATACAGGATGTCTGCGCGAGTACGGAAGCACGCTCCCACGCTCCGTGTATTGAAGACGGCCCCTCCCGAGTTAGTCCGAACAATTGTACGCGGTGCGGACCCTGTCCTTGTACGCTGTCTGTGCGAGATCGGGTACAACCTGTTAAAAGGCAACGTACCACTGACTCCGGCTCAGAAGACCAAGTTGGCCAAGCATAAGACAGGTCTCCGAACCCTAGTCCAGAAGCGGGTCCCACAAACACAAAAGAAAAAGGTGTTACAGAAAGGCGGCTTTCTCGGGGCCATCTTAGCACCGTTGGCCGCTTCTGTGTTGGGTCCAGTACTGGGTGGACTCTTCGGCCGACAATGAACCACACGAAAAAAATGGTCCTCGTCGAACCTCGGTTGCTTCAAAACCTCCAATCACCCTACCCTGTCCCACCTACGGTGAAGATCATAAACACCCTCGATGGAGAGATGCAACAGATCTTACAGAGACCGGGGTTAAGCGACAGTGAGAAAGTACAACGGTACAATGAGACGCTTCAACGGTATATGACGTTCATGGACCAATACAAAACCCTCTCTACCCCACCATCACCACCACCACCACCACCACGTGACACACCGCCGACCTCAGCACCGCTCCAACAGCCGCCATTACCAGGGGTACCACCCACAGCCCCACAGTGGGTGGAAGACGAAGTGCTGAAGAGTGTACCTGCATCGTTCAAGAAACAAGCTGGTCTGGTATTACAACGGATGAAAGAGAATCCTAACATGACTTGGAATGATAAAGGCGAACTCCTGGCACAGAATCAGGTGGTCCCCGGGACCCACATGACGGATTTAGTGAATGACCTGATGCGTAAACGCAGATCGCACACGGATCCTCGAGGATGGGAGGTCTTTGCTCAAGGCTTGAAAGACATGCATGTACCACAGGAATTGGTGGGGAACCCCCACCGCTGGGCCTTTATGCAGCAAACCCAGCAATCGCCGAGTCGTGCACCACGACAAATTCCACAACCTTGGGAATCCGACTGCGAACCGGAGTCACCCCCCAAAACTCCACCACCACCACAACGGGCACCTTCTTTTCAGACCTTTAAAAAACCACCCTTGATCAGGACACCCCACATCTCCAGAGCCGTGACACGTAGCAAGTCAACGCGACGAACACGACGCCGGACACAACCACCCAAGGTCTGGAACACCTATTAAAACCCGGTGCAGCAGCAGGACAGCTCAATCGCCATGTTTTACCTCACCCTACCCAGTAACAGTTCGCTGGATGTGTTTCCTGACAACACCGTGGCCAAGTATGTGACTCAATTACCACAACCGTTGCATTTACCTGGCCGGTGGGAATGTGGACTGGTGGATATTCAGTACCCTTACTCGTGGTACAACGTGCGAGCCAATGAAGTGTGGTACGAGGTGACCTACGAAGGAAAAGACACCCGACTCACTCTCCCCGAAGGCCAATACGATACTCCCAAGGAGTTCATGGGTGGGCTGTCAAGACTGTTGCATTATAAGGCTCTACGGGAGGTCACAAATACTTCAAAACCCATCAAAGCCTATCCCTTCAAGAATCACGTGAACTTCGATTACAACGCACACAACGACAAGGCAGAGCTTATCGTCACCGCCAACGCGAGTGTCGTACTGAGTCCTATCCTACAGCAAATGCTGGGTTTCGATCTACGGACGTTCGCTGGTCCCACCGCCCACCAAGGCGAGATCCCGATGGATATGAAGTCGGGTATGTACGGACTCTACGTCTACTCGGACGTGGTGGACAACCACATCGTGGGTGATATCAACACACCTCTGTTACGGGTGGTGCCCATTAAAAAGTTGTATGGAGATCAAGTCACCCACAGTTTCACCCACATGCTCTTCCTGCCTGTACGACAAACCCACATCAACACGATCACGGTGATATAAGAGATGACACGGGACGACCGGTGGCATTCGAACGCGGGAAAGTGGTGGTGACACTTCATTTTCGACAAGCACGTGCTCCCCACTTTGCATAATGAAGGTGCTTTACGAGTGCGATGCACGCAGATATATGGACTATTATGCCCAACAGGCCGGGGGTGGCTTTCCGGTGTTTAGTGGTGCACGCATGCAACGTGGACATGGACTGGGGAACATACTCGGCAGCATCGTCAAAACGTTCCTGCCCTTGGTGACGCGTGGGGTGAAAGCAATCGGCAAACAAGCGGTACGCAGCGGACTGCAAGTGGCCGGTGATGTGATGGGAGGTACAGCACCCAAAGAAGCCTTGAAACGGCGGGCCAAAGAAGCGGGAGGCGTCTTGGTGGCCAAAGCACGACGCACCGTAGGGAATAAAAGAGCTGCCCCATCGAGACCACGCACCAGTCGACGACCGAACCAGCGACGACGCACATCGAAGAAGACCCGGGATATCTTTTCTTAAAACATGTCCTTGATCCACGCCGAGTCCTGCCCCTCCACCAACAGTGAATTTGATTTGTGGACCGTGCCGCCCACACAGACCAGTGCCGAACAAGGATTATGGGTGGTGCATCTCCCGCCGTCCAGCATCAACGCAACAGGACCCATCGAGTTCACCATCAGTAATGCGGATACGACCTATGTGGATTTAGCCCATACCTACTTGTATGTGAAAGCCAAGATCGTCAGTGGAGATGGCACCAGAATCGTCGACCAAGCAACGGTGGGCCCGACGAATCTCTGGCTGCACTCGATGTTTCATCAGGTGGATATATTTCTCAGCGACAAACTCATCAGTGACTCGACCAACACGTACCCCTATCGAGCCTACATCGAGACGCTGTTGTCGCATGGGCGAGAGGCTAAAAAATCTCAACTGACAGCCGCTTTATTCTACCAGGACAAAGCCGAGCACATGGGCGCAGAGAACGACAATACGGGATATAGCCAACGGAAGACTTTGACCGCGAACGGCGTCTCGGTGGATATGATCGGTCGACTGCACGCAGAGATGTTCATGCAAGACCGATACCTCTTGAACAAGGTTCCCATCAAAATCCGACTGATACGGGCGCCTCCGACCTTCGCCTTGATGGCCACTAACGTAGAGGCGCATGTACCTGACTATAAGATTGTCATCGAAGACGCAGTCCTGTATGTCCGAAAAGTGAAACCGAATCCAGCCGTTCAATTGGGACACATGAAAGCCTTGGAAACAAAACCAGCCCAGTACCCTATCCGACGTGTACAAACCAAAGTGTTCTCTGTGTCTGCTGGAAATATGAGCGCCAACAAAGAAAACCTGTTCCTGGGGGAACTACCCAAGCGATTGATCCTGGCCTGTGTGGAAAATACCAGTTTCAGTGGAGCCTACCCAGAGAATCCGTTTGACTTTAAACATTTCGGCATCAATTTTGTGGCCCTGCATGTGGATGGACAAAAGGTGCCAGCCACGGCCTTAACCCCGAACTTTGGGCGCGCGAATTTCATTCGAGCCTATCAGAGCCTGTTTACAGCCACCGGTCAAATCAACCAGGACGAAGGGAATTTCATCAGTCGGGAGGACTACGCGAACGGATACACATTGTTCTGTTTCGATCTGACCCCACCTTAGAGAACGACCATCAGCTGGCCCTGGCCAAGCAAGGCAATTTACGGTTGGAAATCCACTTTCAACGAGCCCTCCGGAGCACCGTCAATGTGATCTGCTACGCCGAGCTTGACAACATCATTCAAGTGGACAAGGCGCGCAACGTGCTGTGTGACTTCTCCACCTAACATGGATACAGAGCAGATAACCACCGTGCTGGAGAATGACCCAGAGACACGTATGATGTTTCAAGGGGTGTTCGCCCGAGATGTGTTCCCATTACACCGTGTCTATCCTGCTGCTTACGTTCTCAACACGGACCCGATGGAGCGACCCGGTGAACACTGGGTGGCCGTGTACTTGACAGAACAGCAGGGGGAATACTTTGACCCGTACGGCCTGCCACCCCTCCATCCCGATTTAACAGACTTCATGGAGCAAGGCACAGAGACGTGGTGTTGGAACAGTCAAACGTTGCAAAGCCTGACCAGTGGCGTGTGCGGACAATATTGCTTGTTTTACCTGTACCATCGATGCCGGGGAAGACCCTTATCTACCATTGTACAGATGTTTGACGAGTACCCCAAGGCCGAGGACCGAGATGTACTCGTCTATGACTGGGCCGCCCATCATTTCAATGTACAAGTCCCGTTCTGGGCTTGAATTCTTTCAATGTACCATACGTCCGCTGTTCTGGGCTTAAGTTTAAAAGCCCCCTGTTCTGGGCTTCAGTTTACAAGCCCCCCCCTGTTCTGGGCTTCAGTTAATTACAAGCCCCTTGTTCTGGGCTTGAGTTTTCACGTGGTTGTTCTCACGTTGTTGTTGTTGTTACTGAATAAAAAACAAAATGAGATCTCACCAAAAAAAACCCTGTCTTGTGTGTTTTATTCATAATGCATCAATGCTCAATGTGGAGATTCAGTGAAACTGAAATCAGTGGTGTAGGATGGGGCCAAAATGTAACCCATCAAGGTTAGAATGCAAGAGCACTATAGTAAAAATAGAGAGCCAATGAAATCAGCCCACAGACCAAGTACGTGTTTTTGGTCTAGGTTTGGAGCGGGCATTTCATTGAGGTGCGTGTATACGGTGAGTGAAGAGACTCGTCCAACACGTATAGATGAAATTGATGACTATAAGTTCTATGTTGTCGATTTAACCTCTCCCTACATTGACGCGCGCGCGCGCGCTGCGGCCGGAGAACCCGCGCGCGCTGCGGGGGGCGCCGGGGCGGGGGCAGGAAAACACCCCGGAGGGTTGAACGTTGGAACTCTTCTGGGTTTGGAGGTAGTTTTAGTGAAAACCGGAAGTGACGTCACAACCCCCACGTGACCTGCGCAGCAGAATGGATACGACAGCCTAGTGTAACCCCCTCACCTAGGCTTCACATGGATACCTCACTCGATCCCATCGGCCCATGAGAAAACCCGCTCGAGCCCAAAACGTCTATTTTCATACCCTTGGGCCACCGCGCATGCGCAGAATGGTGACAACGCCCAAGCCGCTAGTCCAGTCAGATGCCCCTTCACCTAAGCTTCACTTTGATACCTCACTCGACCCCATTGGACCATGAGTAACTCCCCTAGCTCTCAAAACGTCTATTTCCATACCCTTGGGCCACCGCGCATGCGCAGAATGGTGACAACGCCCAAGCCGCTAGTCCAGTGAGATGCCCGTTCACGAATGCTTCACTTTGATACCTCATATGACCCCATCGGACCATTATTGGCTTCGCTAGCTCCCAACACGGCTATTTTCATACCCTTGGGCCACCGCGCATGCGCAGAATGACGCTATTTCAAACCCACTAGTCCAGTCAGATGCCCCTTCACGAATGCTTCACATTGATACCTCATATGACCCCACTGGACCAATAGTGGCTCCCCTAGATGCCAAAACGTCTATTTCCATACCCTTGGTCCACCGCGCATGCGCAGAATGGCGATATTTCAACCCCACACCCATCCCATCAGATGCCCCTTCACCTAGGCTTTGCTTTGATACCTCACTCGATCCCATTGGACCATTTGTGGCTCCCCTAGCTCCAACACGGCTATTTCCATATCCTTAGGCCACACGAGTTGTCTCCCCTTGCGTCAATGTGTGCAGATGGCGCTACTGTCGACGCCGTGATATGGAAAGGGCATCCCCACACCATCCTGGAGCCGCCATTTTGTTTGTTGTTTTCTTGCGGAGATACACGGGACAATAAATACTCGACCCTAGGGTGGTACAGATGCTAGACTGATCCTATTAACATGGTACAACACCTATAGATTATGTTTATTATTATTATATGGCGTAGAGGTTTTTTTTAGGGTAATGTGAGGGTTTTTTCTCCCCGTGACCTCCCCACCGCCTCGTTTGCTCCGACAGGCCGCCATCTTAAACCCACCACCCACCACCACCACCAGCCGCCATCTTAAACCCACCACCCACCACCACCACCAGCCGCCATCTTAAACCCACCACCCACCACCACCACCAGCCGCCATCTTAAACCCACCACCCACCACCACCACCAGCCGCCATCTTAAACCCACCACCCACCACCACCACCAGCCGCCATCTTAAACCCACCACCCACCACCACCACCAGCCGCCATCTTAAACCCACCACCCACCACCACCACCATGACCCCATGTGACAGAATACTCGCTTCTGATTGGCTGTCGCTGTGACGTCATATGCAAATTTCTGAGGTCAAATTTTACTCGCTTCTGATTGGCTGTCACCTCCTCATTTCCTCCTCAATTATGCAAATTTCTGAGGTCAACGGAACTCAATTTACCCTTTGTATACTACTAATATGCAAGAGGTGGAAAGAATTGACGACGTCTGGCGACTAAAAAGCAACCATATGACTCTACAGGAAAGCATTCGCCGGCACCTAAACCGATCCTTTCTGAACCATGGCGTGATGGGATTGGCAATTGTCTGACATTTTTTGTACCCCCAGTAAATAAAGTTAATTATTATTAATTAAAAGTGCTATTTCAAACGAAGCTGTTTGTGCTTAAAATTTAGAATCGGATGTAGCAGAATCGTTTCAATTACAACACATATAAGGGAAGTGGGAAGACTGCGTCATATGACTTCACAGAATAGTCTTCTGGTAAACCTATTCTAAAGCACATACCAAGAATCTAACGATTCGTGATATGTGTTGTATCTCAGGTACGCTTTTATTGTACCTGTTCATGTGGCAACATGGATGATATGACCACACGGCCCCTAGCACCGGCATAAGCGGTATTAGATACAAATCAAGAGAGCTATGATGGAAATGCTCTGACAACTCGTATACTGGTAATTGGTGAGCTGATTCGCTGTGACAACTCGTACATTGGAGATTGGTGAGCTGTATCGTCGTCAGATGTAAATGACGGCAATTAACACAAAAGACTAGTCTGTAAGGCTCGATGTCGACCCAGCATCAATAACCGACCACTCAGAACAGGAATTGGTAAGCAATTCTCCTTAAAATAACATCCCTTGAGCGAAAGAGATCATTCTGTGTCCAAGTGTCTTGCTACTATCATTGAGAATTGTGTATACCGCCTTTCGTTAACCCATCATCCCAGCTTCCGAACTCAAATGAGGTCTTTTGTTTTTCATGTAAGTTGTGCCGAGAGAGGCTCTCCTGTGAAGTCATATGGTTACTTTTTAGTGACGAGACTTCAACTTTTCACACAGTCTAATTTGGTATCATGGCAGCGTCTTTGCGGTTGTGAACGTGGGAATTCCTTATGGACTTAAGCCTACAAAATTTAAAATAGTGCAATTGACCGACCGGCTGTGTAAATGTACAGTGTCGATGATGCTAATTGATCCAGTTCGGACCCTTTATACCTTCACTGTATTCAGAGTTCAAAAACCAAGATGCTGCCTCCATACAAAGTCATGTTTACGAAACCACATAGTTTACGAAAAATAGTAGCGGTACATGAATCGTTCCAATTACAAATCTTAAATGAGCGGGCACGAACCAGTTCAGAATTATAGATGTAAAGCAGCTGATAGGCCTAGGATTTCCGGGAGGAAATTGACCAAAGAACTTGGTAAGTGGATAACAAAGCCATGCTCCTAACACCCGGATCGATAGCTAACTCTCAACTTGATTCAGAAGTACCGGTGCTCAATCCGGATCAATGGTCAAATATGACTGGGTAAATACGTCAGATCCATCAATCATTGGGCAGCCTTCGTCTACTAAGAGTTCCCAAATGTCCGTAATCCAAAGACATCTTTCATGAATAATATTAGCACCTAAATTAACATAACCGATAGATACGGGATATGGGTATATGAGATCGGTATTCACAGGAAAGCTGTAAGTGATATTATGGATAAAATGTTGCCGCTAGAATATTGATACAAATGTGTCTCTGTTGCCGTTCAAGGGATAAATACTGATACAGATAGTTGAGGTGCCGCTATTGCCTCACTGGGGGATAAACTCCCATGGGACTTCCGAAGAGCAAATCAGAAAAAAAACAACTATACGATATAACTTGCCATGGTGGTGAAAAAAATGTATACTCAAATATACTCTTTTACTCTTCACAACATTGACACAAGTAGGTGAGTTAGATTCTTACTTCAGATTAGAATGTTAAGAGCAGATTGCCTTTCTCGCAAATACATCATCACACGTTGGAGTAGTTTTCCCTTCCGTCCAAATAAATAACAAATTCTGGATTTGCTTTCAAAAAGTAACCAGACATGTTTGTGAGTGCGTATTGATATATGAGAGTATGTTGCAAATTAAATATATATTTCATTATTTTACCTTTTCACGGGTGTTCTTATGCAGTAGCCTCTGTCTACTAATATAATTTTACGACTTTTGATTCTACAGTTCATAAACCCAATAATAGTTTGCATGAATGTATTGATTTTACAACATTGATTTTTCCTGTATAATTGTCGAAGTATATAATAGATCTCTCAAATGAAACTATTTTCAATGTATGTTATCACCCTGATCAATAATGCTGTATCGACAAACGGATCTATGGCGATCTCATCGACGCACGATCCGACTATAAGTAGAGATTGATTTGAAGCATTAAGAGTTTTCTCGTCTCGCCTAGAAAATGGTGCCATGTAAACACACAGCGACTATTAAAATATACTCATTACGGCGTTCCTTAATTCTCTTCTGCTTAAACATCTGTCAGCTATCTAAATTAGTGTTAGCACATTGTCTCAAACAACATACCATGGCGGTATAAACAGCTGGAAGCTTTACACTGCGGCCTTATGGCAAGCCGTTTTACTTTTTATTCAGTATTTGGTGATATCATCAAATATTTGGTGATATCATGAAATGATTTACTGACATCATCAAATATTTGCTGATATCAACAAATATTTGCTGATATCAGCAAATATTTGTTGATATCAGCAAATATTTGATGATATCAGTAAATCATTTCGACAAATCATTCGATGATATCTGCAACTGATTTGCTGATATCATCAAATGATTTGCTGATATCAGCAAATCATTTGATGATATCATCAAAAACGCTTTATTTGTTGATATCAGCAAATGGTTTGCTGATATCAGCAATTGATTTGCTGATATCAGCAATTGATTTGCTGATATCAGCAAATGATTTGATGATATCAGCAAATACTTTATATTTGATGATATCATTAAATATGGTGGAAGGTCAAAGTATGAACCATAAAATGGAAGGCTCCCTGTTCAGAATGACAATAAACTTCGTCACAGCGCATGTTCCGTTTCACAGGCTCGCTCCACTATTTCTGCCCCCATTAGCGGCGGTTGACCTGTAGGTCCTGACCATTAACCACTGTGGTGGACCTACCTCGCACACGAGTTTCTGTGTACATCCGACCGGACCCCCGGCACGGTCAACATAGATATAACACAGAATTGAAAAGTGATCGGAATGTTCAACAAATAGCGCTTGAGATCATACTGAATTTACAGGGGACATGCTTAGATAAATAATGTCACACAACTGTTTCAATCTGTATCGGCTTTAGTACTATTTGATTACAGTACCCACATCATATAAAGATAAAAAGAAGCCATATGACTTCATTGAGGCTTGGTTAGTTCTGTCTTTATCGTAAGAGCCTGGTCTCCTGTTACGGGTCAGTAAAGGGTCATAGAGATTAATTTATTGTTGTATGTGCGGCTATGCCTTATCTCCTGCCCTAAAAGCTAACCAGTGAAGAAGCACGACAATCGGCTCTGCCTTAATATACCATGCTCCATGCTGACCGGCTTTCCCGAAATCATTATCCCCTTTCGCCTCACCCCGATTATACTCAAATGCAGATCTAATGAATTTGTGTCTACAAGTCAATAACCCGCGATGGAAAAGTTTATCTTCCCTGCTGTATATTTATTTGAATGCCCTTATATTCATGATTCTATTTGTCATTTATTAGTAAAGTTTGGCGTAAGGTATATGCCAGAGGTTTGATAGGTTTTATTGTTATTGTCTGGTTCTTCAAGTACCGTAATAGATATTGCAAGTGATTTGTCGGTAGATAGCTTTACCACAAGGTGTAAATTATCAAACAACAGGATGAGAAGGGAGCAGGCATTAACATTTAGGCTTATTTTCACGTTCCGCCATATTTAATGATATCATCAAATGATTTGTTGATATCATCAGATGATTTGCTGATATCATCAAACCATTTGGTGATATCATCAAATCATTTGGTGATATCAGCAAATCGACTGATTTGGTGATATCAGCAAATCATTTGATGATATCAGCAAATCATTTGATGGTATGGTATTCCAAGGCATCAATTCTGTAAATCTCTTATTCTGCTCAACTGATAATAAAATTTGGCTTCGCGTTAACTGACACGCTTCCTCGTACAAATTCAACATGACCTTCGTGTTCGTTCACTAGGAAATTGTTGCCCATAATCAGATAATACTATTCTCTGCAAGAACAGGGAAAATATCGATGACAAGACGTTCCCGTTAACCCTATCTGGCCTGGGCTTTTGGGGGCCTGTCCAGGCCTGGGGGGGGGGGGGTGGCGAAATGACCCCCTAATTATTTTTCTTACTCCTTGGGCTAGGGGGCTGAAACTTGTCACACTATACCCTTGGGTCAAGCTCTACCAGAAAATGTAAAAATATCTAAGATGGCCGCTTTGATGACGTCACAGTGACGTCATTTTCAAAAATAGTATATTTTGGTCGATTTTTCGGTCGGATTTTCCGAATTTTTTATTTATTTAAGAACTGCACGATAATTTAGTAAATATTAATGTGATGTGAAATAATATAGTTTTTGCCCAGTTTCCATCGCGGAAAAGCAGAAATTTTGAAGAAATATGACAAAAACATCACTTTTCTGGTACCCCACGTGGCCGCCATCTTGAATTTACCCATGATCCTCTGCTCAGGGGGTTATGCAAATGGACTCAAAATGACTCCACTATGATAAACTATAAAGTCCCGGAGTTTCAGCACTCCATTTTTCGTCGTCCCGGAAATAGCGCAGAAAGTTTGGTAGGGGGGCCATAATGGCTAGGGTTAATATCCAGAGGCAAGGCCATCTCATTCTGATACAGTTGGCAAGGCACATATGTTTAGTTACATGGCTCAATGTACTGAATGCTCGAGAAATAACCAAAGTTAAACATCGTCAGCTTTGTGGAATTTCTGTAAGCCTCATCGGCTTTCAAAATTATGAAATGATGTTGATATTCGTAAATTACATGTATTTGAGATACAAACCGTCAGTGAGATATTGATGTCAAGTATTGTGAGAAAACAACTGCCAAGCTTGCTAGTCACAAGTAGTACTAGTATCACTGGACCCCAACTACTGATACATAATATGACTATAAACATCTCTCGGAATAACCCAAATAACACATTCATTCAACTTGAACTATTTTAATTAATATGGATTACAGTTACTGCTGCCATAAATTGAGGGAATTACTGGTTCCTCAACAAACAAGGAGATTCTAGCAATCCCGTCGACATCCGCGGCATTGAGATGAAATCCACTTCAATCTGCCACCAAGACATCGATTTGACACCAAGCGTTTGGGTTTTTCAATTCAGTTAATATAATTGTTCCATCCCATCCGCCAAACCCATTATCTTCTTTGGAAATAAGTTGAAGAACACTCTCGATATCAACGTAATCAAAATACCTGTGTTTGAATAACTGAATTGAATCTTTGTCTTGTTGTATTTGTACGACGTTTGAGTCATACCAGATCGTCTTGGGGATCTCGTCTTTACAAGTTTGAAAGCCGGAGGTAATTCCGAGAATGTGACGGAACTTTCTTGAAATGTTCAATGAAAACAGTGGTTGCTTCTTGTATAGATAACTTGGGAAGCAGGAAAGGCAAGATCCGCTGACTAAACATATCCGTTCATATTCGACAACAATGGACATGATATGGATATGGATGAAAGGATATGTTTTGTTATATACCACTACATCCCTACCCTGGTCGGTTTAGCACAACATATACGTGAAATCCAGTAACCCCAGGACAATATTGGTTTGTCCACTCAATTCTTTGGTGCACTGATATTTCAAAATCGCACGCGTATCAACCGGATTCTGTCAAACCTATTCGACCCGCAGAAGGGCCTGTATCAGGAAGCACTGATTATATATGCAACTACAGTTTCTACAATCACTTTATTGAAAGGGGAAGGAACGGTTTGCGGTAAAATTTTCATATCACATGGACTCAGCGTTGGGATAGTTTAGCCGACATTCAGTAGGCATCAATAATCCACAAAGGGCCCGCGTCATTGCTCGATTCCTGTATCAGTGTAAGGCAGTACAACAATGTGAACTGGAATTATCTACTTGGAAGAGAACTGCAATAATTTTCGAGGACGCCAGTATTTTTTCTATGAAAATAGATTTCCTAGTTGTTTTGAAGAGTTATAATATATCACATACCCGCTAGAATTGTGCGGTATAGCATGCTAGATGCATATAATAAAACTAATTACAAGAGGATTGTGTGCATACAGTTTGGTCATACGATCGGAGCTGATCATAGTAAAATACGCAGTGATCCATATGACTAATTGGGAAACTTCAATAATCCTGATGGTCCTACCCTTGATAAATTTTGTATAGGGTTCCTCATTAAGTCTCTTTAATTTATGTGTAGGATAACACTCTAAAGCACTATTGAACTTGCTTATCGATATGATATTTGAGATATGTTTTCTAATTTGGAAACAGCCAACCGCTAATGGCATGGAACAGCTGACGTGCATAGTGAACTGGCAAGACATATTCTGTTAATTCTTACGTTGATCTCAGTTGTTCTACCACAAGCTGTATTTATTCAGTTTGCTGTAAGACGTGTGGCCAACAGTATGTTGTCAAGACCATTCAATGACTACATCTGAGGAAGAATAGTCACAGAAATCCGTTAGGAAAAAGCAATTGCTAGGAGGTAAACATTTTTTCTGACCCCGATCATGGCTGGGGCAGCTTCAGGATGCAGATTATAGACATAGTCACCCATCTACCAGAGATTTGAGAGAACGATTCGAAAGCATAGGTCAGTGTCTCCGTATGGTTTAAATGGTAATGTCAAAGGGTTCGGCAATGTTACAAACCGCCATTCATGTAAATGTAATGTAATATGTAATTCAAATATATCCAATATTACCCAGCTAATAAAACTCCACCAACGGAGACATCGCAGCCATGGTTGGAGAAAGTTTAGTAGTGCGTTGATCCACGATCATATCACCTTAAATTATTTAGTGACTAACCAACACACCGAACAGTATGAATAGCTTGCGTACAGTCCTGTATGCGTTACCTCTGAGAGTTTTAAATCATACTGTCGGAGATATACAGCGATCTGTGTCTCCAGGAAATATTATACCACCCACAATCACTAAAAGTTTGTCAAAATATAGCGTATTTTCTATTGTATCTTCAAGTGAACATAATCTTGAAACTCAACTGCTTTGATAAGGGACTGGACATTATTAATTTACCACGAATCCTGAATGATCCAGAGGTACGTAGCACTGTACAGCTTGCAACAGCATTTCACAGTTGATCTCACTGTTTGTCAGTGCGAAATATAATACCACCCACAATATAGCGTATTTTCGAATGTATCGTCCAGCGAATATAGACGGAACATCCCAAAACCGGCTTTTCTTTGAAACTCCACTATTTGGATAAAGGACATGACATAATTAATTCGCCACGAATCCCGAATGACCAGTAGCACTGTACCAAACTATTTTAAGTTCACAGAACCGCCTCGCATTCCATATAGGTATACAAAATCTATAGGCACCAAAATATTCAATTGCTCTACTGCTATCAAGGAGATTGACTGGAACTTATACACGTCTGCAGGCTATAGTTGTGATTGGGAATCATCGAACTTTATTTATACAACATGCAAGCATTGTGTGCCTGATGAGCTTGACATAGTGAGTGACGAGGACCTAAAAACACTCCTGACGAAAGGACCTAAATATAGAGAGCCGAGAAAGATAAACCTGAAGGCGGACCAGAAGATAGTCTTGTCTGCACTGAAAGAGTAATGTTATTGAATAGTAAAGAGAGAAAAAATTGAGCCTACAGTACTTGCTGAGTGAATGGACATCACCAAGATCAAGGTCGTTGAAACAATCCGCCATATTGACAGTAGTATCCTTCCCCAAGCAAAACAAGTACTGAGAAACCTCAGTTCGCAAGAAGTTCTATCAAAACTCCAGAGTAAATTCGTCATATTCACAGCAGTCAAAGCTCCAAATAATATAATATTCATATGTAAATATCACTATTACCAGATGCTGTTTAAGGAATGGAGTATAAGCACTCCATCCCCGAATACTTCTACTTACTCCAAAACAGCAATTTACTCTGGAAGATTTATTTAACAATCACAAAACGTTTCTCAAAAAAGAGGTATTTGTATTCCAACCACTCATAACGATTTTCCGATAGTGTACTGGACGCCCAAACTGCATAAATCACCATACAAAGCTATATTCATAGTTGGTGCTAGAAGCTGCCATACCAAGCTTCTTTCAATCGTGTTGACGAGAGCCCTTCAGGAGGGTAAACGTATTTTGGGAAAGATATTACGCCACTGTTTCTAAGAATTCTGGCATTGAATGCATGCGGATACTTGAAAAACTCAAGATGTTTTACGGAAGAACGATGCTAAAGGTCACATACCGTGCAGACATGTATCCACATGGGATTTCTCGACTCTCTATACTACAATCCCTCATCCTTATTGCCCGTTTTAATTCACGAATAGTATCGGTGTTCAAGAAAACTGATGACCGAAATATTACTGTCAGAAGCCATAAAGCATTCATTAGCTCTACTAGATACAACGGATATCATTCATGGGATGTTTTTTTGTTGATAAAGTTGCTTGAATTTCTCATCAATAATGTGAAATTTGGCAATACAATATATCAACAGCAAATAGGGATTCCAACGGTTGGTATTTGTGCATCCCTTTCGGCTGACCTATATCTGTCCTCAGGAATACAACTATATGCAGACGCTTTCTCATTCACAAACACTATGTGGACGATCTTCTTCCTGTGGATAATCGCTATATAAATGACGGACTGAAGGATATATATATATATATATATATATATATATATATATATATATATATATATATATATATATATATATATATATATATATATATACAAAAGAGATGGTTACAATTTCGACACCGTAAACTATCCCTATCTTGACAGTAATATACCGGAGGGACCTGTATATTGTACGTATACATATCTCGCCCAGTAGCATTTGCTAGATCCTGTGTTAAATGTGACGATTTTAATCAACGTCACAAAACATTATTGCAGAAACTTGTAAAACAGGGCTATCTCATCAAGCGCCTCCACTCGAAGTTTCTCAAATTTGGCGATACATATCGCATGCTGATAGCAAAATACGAACGTAGTGTGCAAGGTCTATGGTGGTAAGTTTCATAACTTGTGTCTAATTCTCCTTAACCCTAGGTTGGGGATCGTTTGAATAATATATTTCAAGATCCTCATAGTGTTCATATGAACACGCACAATCAAAGCGTGACTGAGATACATCATACTCTAGATAACGACTTTAAACGTATATCATAGATCAAGAATATCGTCCAGCGATACGGATTTGATATTTTTGGAACGTGATGATGTCTTGCTGCAATCATTGAAAACTGTTGATGGCTCTTCTCTTCCAGGAAATTAGCATTGTTTTATGTATACTATGGTTTATCCTTTAAATTTTATTTGGAGCTAATGTTATTATATGAATTAGATCTTTGAATTATGACCGCGGAAACTCTTTAAAAGACGACGGCTGATCATGAACAGCTGACGTGCATAGCTTAACGATGTCATTCTCATATTATAAGGCTCTACGGTCATCGCCTCCTGTTTTGAATACACTATACCATGTACATGATTTTTTCACTTTGACCATGACAAATCGCAGAAATCGATCTGAAAAAGTTATGTGCAGAAAACAGTGCTATTCTGGGTATTGGTACTAAAACTATCAACATAGGGGAGATTTCATGAAATGTTTCATTGAAGGAACATTTGAGGATGTTCCCTCGAGGGAAATATCTCTCGGTTGAAAAATAAAACCCTAACATGCTGGTTTTATCCAATTACACCAATGCTCTCAGATACATAGGAGGTTCCTAACAATCATCAAGAAAGCAAATTCGAAAGCACATGGAATTTATCTGAGTAAATACGGATTTGAGTTGCTGATTCCATTGGTACATTCGTAGTCATATTTGGTTGATTATTTGCAGATGGCGATTAAGAAGCTCTTCGATAAACTGGAGTCTTAATCAGTGTCGTCAGCACCAGGCTCGACATCGAGTTAGCACAATATAAGCCTAATATTATTTTAGTACGCTTTGCCTTCTAATACGATCAGCTGCCTGATAGCTCAAGAATGGAACATGTGTAAGGTCTCCAAGACGATTGGTTAAATAAAAACCAGATGTTTTGATGTCCACCTCTTTGAAGCCTTTTTGACTTTGACTTAGATATGGCTACATGTTTTACGGGTTTATAGGTCTATAAATGCTAAAGAAGTTTTTGTCTATATCAGCGTCAGATCGGACATCGACAGGCAGCACCCCATCGCTAAGCTTGGCCGAGTCGACACTTATTGGTCTGTTAATATAAAAAAAGTATCATTAAAAGGAGCATATCGGGAACTGATACATGCTTTGTGAGCTTTTGATGACACTTGGCTACTTTCGCTGATGGGTAACTGTACCTCAATTCAACCGCCATAGTTCACTGTTTTGCATATTCATTGCATTTTACTGAAACCAAAAGCGAACCCTGTTATGATTTGTATCCCAGCCACGCTTTCATTTTGTTGTTGATGTGGACATATTGAATGACATGGTCACACGGACCCTAGCACCGACTTGAGCGGTATTAGATACAAATATTTCAGAGCGATGATGTAATACCCCTATTAAGTCATCTGTTGGAAACTGATGAACTATGTGATCGCCGGATAGAGAAAAAAAACGGCCCAAACGAGAAAGTACTTATAGAATTCCAGTTCGTATGCAGAACAAATACATGTTAGTCGACGGCCAAGCGCTTCATTTTCCACCATGTTTACAATTCACAAAATACAATCACAATGATTGTACAGATGGCAAGCGTCGAGGGCGAAATGTCCACCAGCAGATTCTCACCATATACAGGCAACAATAAAATGAATAACATTGAAAGGTTGGTGGAAAATGATGCCGATGTACTGACAAGAAGTCATATGACCCCTTAGACAAATATGCTGACTGCACATTTCTAAAAGCATCACAAGAAACAAAGTGATCTCTGTGAAGATTTCTGTCCCAGTCACGCTTTTATTGTAGCTGTTCGTGTGGACATCTTGAATGGCATGATATGAATCCATGTAAGTATTAATCCTGAAAACAAGCACCTGATATATACATGTAAGAACTCTTCTGCAACTCAAAATGAGATAGTCCCACTTCATATATCGATAGCCTGGGTTAAAAGGTCATGGTATATATCATCTTCGCTGATGTGAGGATGGTTTGATATTCTGTGCCTTATTTTCAGGCTTCACGCATATTACATTATGTGGATAACGGACGGTTCGCCCCCTTGCATACGCTCACAACGTCACGCATGTATTCATAGCGCGTACATCATGTGACGTTACATAGATTGTCACTTTGATGGAGCCGCTAATTGCACACACCTTAGGCTCGCTACCCTGACTTTTATGCGACCCTCGCCGCTGGAAAGAGACAATTGGTTTTGCGTTTTGAATAAGCTATACACCTTCCATGAAAGAATCTTGAGCTGATCAGCTACTGGTTCGTATTTGTTTACAAGTTTCGCTATCCTTAAACCCGGGATAATATTTTGAACCGGTGATGGCTGGCATATTTTCATGTAATATGTAGTCGTTCAGGTTCACATGATGGCTTATACGTGTAAAAGCTGAAACAACTTTCTGGTGATTGTTGCAGAAATATAAATATATATTTAGAGGTAAATCCCCCCTACAATTGACCGATCTTTACTGCGAAACGAGTCGCTTTTTGTTTGCAGCTCCATTCATGTTATGGTACGCATGCTTTGTTGCCGTCCCTTGTACCCGATTTGGGCATCAAACTCTTTAAATCGCGATGCGACTGTCATTCGACAGATATATGTAGATTTATTGTTTTGGTGGGAAATTTAAGCCATACGACGTCGAGCATTGTAGGTTAGTTTTTCTGAGTATTCTTGCATTTACCAGGTTTACCCCATGTTGAAGTGCTTACTGCATCAGACGTCCTCGATGCTCATCGATTAACACCAGACGAGTTATTTGTTTGAGCTGATCTGTCATCACATCTCCCGAGCTAGCTTATCTTATTCCGCTTAAGCCGGTGCTAGGGGCCGTGTGGATACTTCATAATCTCCACATGAACACCTGTAATAAATGCGCGTTTGAGATACTCAGGTCTGCATGTGAGGTGCCGAGGGAAGCTTTGTTGTAAAGTCATATGGTTGCTTTTTATTTGTCAATTTTTGTCCACCTCTGAGATATCGCTCCAACTTAAATCCTGTCTCAAGGAAATACACCCAACATATCGTATGCCTCGTCATTGTAAGAGATCCAGCTAACCAAGGGGTGCACTATTTACAAGCGGATCCGGGGACAAATGATTTTGTATCTGCGAACTTATCAGATCAATTTGATCCAAATGTATAGTTATTTGTCTTGTGTTATATTGGATATGAGTGGTGAGATAAAATTCATTAGTTTCTGTCTCCATCACTCCAGCTGACGTATTGACACATTTGTCTGATAATTAGACAGATTAGTCAGGATTTGTGGAAGAATAAGATCAGATTGGACGGTTGAATATCGACAGGTTCTAAAAATCCACTATGTTTACCTACTACTTAAAATCTCGGACTTACTGATGTTTGACTGAAGCTATTCCAATGAACATGACATTCCCTTCTACCTGTTCAGTCTACTTATCGAAACACAGAAACAGTGTTCAAATTACCAACTACTCCATATTTAAGGATCTGTATTAATCTAAAAACAAGATTCGCCGGGGTCTGCCTAAGTACATAAAATCAAAAGGAAGCATCAATCATATCTATGTGAAATGTAGTTTACAGAGGACGCACCATTAACATTTAACCGACGTCTGGTGAAATAGAGTTCCCCTTTGGACGCTATGCTATGGCTAAGGATTCTCATGCATTATTCAATGTACCGTCCGTCGGCGGTAACGATGGATCCAGCAGTGTAGATGGATTGTTTTCTTTTATGTCAAAGTCGATATACATGAGCAGTGTGACTAACGTCACAGGACCTACGAAGTAGAGTAGGCATCAGGACTCGAACGCGAACTGAACTCTTGGAAATCCCCACCCCCAGTTGGAATCCTGCCTATAGCAAGATGGGCACCGCCCAAGTCAGAATCGCCAGTGATTTTCATCAAAAATCACCAGGAATTTTCATCAAAAGTAGGTCAGCTCAGAACTTGTTGGTAACAGTCTTCTAATGCGCCTTCATTCCAAAATTAAATAACGATCGCCGATTTAATTTTACAATTTTTAACTAAAGGAAACAGATTGAATAATAAAGGTTCAGTAGATTTCAAGCTTTACGTGTGAAAATACATTTACATCTCTTTAATGGTTTTCAGTGCCCTTGTCCGGGATCAAAACAACTTTTTGAATCACATTATTTTCCCAACAATACAACATATTTTTATAATTAGTACTATAGTAGAAAGGTAGCATTTATGTAGTTTACGGTAATTCAACTCAAGACCAACACCTTCTCTGCACAAGATAATAATGATTCTATGTCATTCTCCTGAGCATAACCGGTACAAAGACGAATAAATAGCGTCTCTACATCACGTTGTTATCTAGATATATGAGACAACACATTTTGGGCATCGGCAATCTGATGAATGTACTATTCCGGGTTTCTTGTTTCACATTATATTCTATGGCGGTTGATCGGTGATTTTCTTCATTGATAAACGTTAAACCACCTCAGCTTCGTTGTGTGAATCGGAATTGCATTGCTGTTTCTCAAATTTGGCGATACATATCGCATGCTGATAGCAAAATACGAACGTAGCGTACAAGATCTATGGCGCTACGTTTCGTAACTTGTGTCTAATTCCGCTTAACCCGGGGCTAGGGGCCGTATGAACCCATGTACTTCTAGATCCTCACGGTACTCATATGAACAGTCACAATCAAAGCGTGACTGAGATACATCTTTTTTTTTAGATGACGACTCTATAACGAATATTATGGATTAAGAATACTGATCAGCGATACGGATTTGATATTTTTGGAACATCATGATGTCTTGCCGGCATCATTGAAAACTGTTGACCGCTTCTCTCTTGCAGGAAACAAGCCTATGTTTATGTATACTATGATTGTCTTTTTGAATTTGGTGCTAATACTGTTATGTGGAAAATGGAATAGGTCTTTGGATTATGGACGCGGATATTCTCTAATGGACGACGGCTGGATTATGAATGACGGACTAGACGCTTGTAACACCAACACACTCCGTGGCAGTGATTCTGTATCCCCTAATCAAGGAATCAAAATGGATCAAGATTTGAAATGACAAGAAAAATTTAGACATATTTTGTTTACACATGTAATTTTTTGTTTAAATTATATCCAAGTGTGATATATAGTCAATATTCAAGAGGTACAAAAAAAACTCAAGTTATCATATTTTCACATCATGATCAAAGTTACTTTATCTAGTTAAATTCTACCAAAAGAAGACCCTTTAAACATGCCGTCATGGCTTTGTTTCGCCCTCAGTAAACTGTTATCATTGTCGCTCACACAGACTAATCTGAAGGATGATACCACATCTTTCTTTCTTCTGCTGGGTTATTGCACCAGGCTGACTTAATTGGTTGATGTAGGATATTTCACCATCAGTGGGTAATTTGACCTGAATTTGAAGCCTGCTGTGGTCAGTGATGAAATGTTTGGATGTGAAATAGGATACACGTTAAAGGCCACAGTTTACATATATCTATAACAATATACTGAATTGTGTGTATTGAGGCTGGCATAGCGGTGTAGATAAATGCACTAACAAATGATGGAAAATTAGCATTTCCTATTTCATAAAAACAATTACGGATGGCATATCCCACCACTGTGTTATATATACAGTGAAACATACAGCCAAGGGTTCCCGATGGGCATGACAGTATACTCGCTGAGCCATCAATAAATAATAAAAAAAATAATTATAAATCAAATCAGAATTCGGTCAACTCAGAACTTGCTGGTAACAATGCCCTAATGCACGTTCATGCCAAAAATCAAGGTTCTAATGTCAACGGTTCTCCTTATTTTGCCGACGAAAGGATTCCGATGGACTGACTCACTCACTCATTACCGGACAATTTGCGATCTGTAGCCTACTTCGTAGGAATAAATTAAGGTAACGTACATCCTTGGTTATCAGATATGACGAATCGTTGTCCAACATGGCAGTGTGACTAACGTCACAGGACCTACGAAGTACAGTAGGCATTAGGACTCGAACGCGAACTGAACTCTTGGAAATCCCCAACCCCAGTTGAAATCCTGCCTATATTAAGATGGGCACCGCCCAAGTCAGAATCGCTAGTGATTTTAACCAAAAATCACCAGAAATTTTCATCAAAAGTAGGTCAGCTCAGAACTTGTTGGTAACAGTCTCCTAATGCGCCTTCATTCCAACAATAAATAACGATCGCCGATTTAATTTTACAATTTTTTAATTAAAGGAAACAGATTGAATAATATAGGTTCAGTAGATTTCAAGCTTTACGTGTGAAAATACATTTACATCTCTTTAATGGTTTTCAGTGCCCTTGTCCAGGATCAAAACAACTTTTTGAATCACATTATTTTCCCAACAATACAACAAATTTTTATATATAGTACTATGGTAGAAAGGTAGCATTTATGTAGTTTACGGTAATTCAACTCAAGACCAACACCTTCTATGCACAAGATAATAATGATTCTATGTCATTCTCTTGAGCATAACCGGTACAAAGACGAATAAATAGCGTCTCTACATCACGTTGTTATCTAGATATATGAGACAACACATTTTGGGTATCGGCAATCTGATGAATGTACTATTCCGGTTTTCTTGTTTCACATTATATTCTATGGCGGTTGATCGGTGATTTTCTTCATTGATAAACGTTAAACCACCTCAGCTTCGTTGTCTGAATCGGAATTGCATTGCTGTGACACACCAACACACTCCGTGGCAGTGATTCTGTATCCCCTAATCGAGGAATCAAAATGGATCAAGATTTGAAATGACAAGAGAAATTTAGACATATTTTGTTTACACATTGTCCCAGATGCACGTTAAGATTAACCTCAGTAATAGAACAAAGTGGCATACAGTGGAATGTGGAAAAATGACAGGGTATTTTTAGCTGTAACTGATACTCATTAAACGCGATAAAACGCTGGAGCAAAACGGACAGGCTGACTTAAGTGGTTGATGTAGGATACTTCACCATCAGTGGGTAATTTGAAGCCTGATGTGGCCAATGATGAAATGTTTGGATGTGAAATAGGATACACGTTAAAGGCTACAGTTTACATATATCTATAACAATATACTGAAGTGTTAATTATAAATCTAATTTTAATCAGAATTATTTCAGATCAGAACTTGCTGGTAACAATGCCCTAATGCACGTTCATGCCAAAAATAAAGGTTCTAATGTCAATGGTTCTCCTTATTTTGCCGACGAAAGGATTCGTATGGACTGACTCACTGACTCACTGACTCATTACCGGACAATTTGCGATCTGTAGCCTACTTCGTAGGAATATATGCACGTGTGCCCATTCAAATTGACACAGAGGAGATGATGACATTCGCTCTCTGATCAATGTGATGGTAGTTTGTGACTGTAGTTAGCCGTCACTAGCCGTAGTAGGTCGCCGTCGGCTCTCCCAGGCTTATATTCTGATTAAGGCCTTGCCAACTGCTGACATTTTCCCCGTTTGGGCCGTTTCAACTATCTAACGGTCAGATGTTATCGCTTTCCATCAAGCGACTTAATAAGGTCGGCTATTACAGGTCGGCTAGACTAGTCGACACTTCCTACCAAAGTAACCCCATTTTATTCAGATTACACTCACTGTCCCCATTCGACAGATTACACTTACAATTTAATAAAACTAATGGTCACATGTTTCGCGATATTTCACTTCAACCATGTGAAATCCCAGAAGTGGATATCACCTCTGAAATACTTATGTGCAGGTAATATTGTTAGTCTATGTCATTGATTCTAAAATCTTTCAGTGAAGGCACTTATGTGGATGTAAAAGGTTCCTAACAATCATCCATATAGCAATATCGAGCGCAGATGAAATTAATATGAGCAAATACGGATTTAACCTTGTACTTCAAGTTATACAGAAGTGCTCAATCTCCATACGCGGTAGCTACATTTGGTTGATTACAGGCAGAATGCGATTGAGAAGCCCCTCGCGATCAACACGAGTGTTAATCAGTGCCGTAGTTGTCAGAACCAATGTCAGCAACAACCGGTAGGATGCGTCAGGATAGACATCGATAGAGGCCAGTCTCTTCCGTTACGCACGTACAGAGAAGGACGGCTCTTATGATACTCGCATCTTATTAAAATTTTTAATATTTGACGAATTACTCTGTCGTGAGAGGACACACATTAGTCCTCCAAAACGCGAAAATGAAATCATTTTGATATATTTAGAAACCCAGTGACCGAACAGAGATCTCTTATTTGATAGATGTTGAAAACTGTTCTTGGTTCTTATATTTATCGTGAAAATTTAGAAAAAGATGTGCTGTCTGTCGCTTCGGCACGTAGTTCCGGCATGATGCGTCCATCTCCAGCAGCCCATTCAGCCAGATGTTAGTCGATAGAGGCACAATACAAGTCTAATGTTTACATTCAATCAGATATTATTTTGGCATTCCAATCTGTTTATCTGCATAACAACCCAACAATGGTGCATGTGTGCGTCTTCAAGATTACAACAAACACAATATGGTTTAGACGACCATCTCCTTGAAACCTTTCACTTGATTAGACTTGGTTACATGTTTTTATGGGTTTATGGGTGTTCATGTATATGGGTTTCCTCGGAGAAAGATGAAAGTGTTTCTATGAGCGAAAGATCTGACGTTCGAGGGACAGCTCCATTCTGATTGTTCGTACCATACAGTCAATACCGAGGAAGATACGATTCATTCTGCTCGAGCTTTTGTGGACACTAGTCAGCGTTCTCGTATGCGCACCTGTACCTTGGTAGGGAATGAATTGTTTGCGATAAAGGTTTGACATCTCATGATTCAGTTTTGGAGTAGTATATCCGACATTCAATAGACAATAATAGTCCTGAAAGATTTTCCGCTTTATTGATCAAATGTTTCAGTATACATTAGATACAAAGCATCCAAATCCATATAAATTGAACTGGGCTATTTACGTTGAAGAAAGTGGTGCAACGATTTTCAATGACACCATTGCACCATTATAGGTAACTCTTAGATTTCATTACTTATGAATATCCTGTATATCAAAATAGATGTTTAAGTTGTTTTGCAGAGTTATAATATATCACATACGAGATGTAATTGTGCGGTGTCTCATGCTTGATGTATTGAAGCTAATTACAACGGGACAGTGTTCAATGTTTGGACCTTGAGATCGATGCTGACTAATTGGTTAACTTAGATTGTCCAGATACACGTAACTTCGATAAAATTTTCATAGGGCTCCCTGTGAAGTCGCTTTGATTTATGGGGAGGATAGCAATCTACATTGGTATTCACTTTGCTTATCCATGTACATTTATCGCATTCCTAGTATAAGACCAGTCCAACGCTAATGGCATTGAGCAGTTGACGGACATGGCTATTCGAGTGCATCCTAGTTCCATCGCCTCCTGTTGCAAACATTAGTACATTATACCATATTCCTAATCTCATACAAAAGTAGTTTCTTCCATGCTTGAAATTTTGAATCCTGAAACTCACTCTTCAAATCCGGATAGATTTCCGAACCGAGTTACAGGATATAAAACATTTCAAATAACGAAATTTCCACAATGAAATGGTAGCTCCATGCAGGCATTACTGACTGTGCAATCTTAGAAATATTGAGGCATAATTCTGTAACCGCATTGCGACCGGGTCCATTGAGGGGCCGTGAGACGGCACATATACACCTATACACAGGCGTCAGTAGACTTCATTCATATCAATTCGTCTTGCGTTATTCTCCCCGAATAAGAAATAAACGGAAATCGCTCTGATGATCTGATTTCGCTCTCGTAATTATCTGTGGTGTTTTATTAATTAGAGCTACAGCCATACTTCCGTCTGCCTCACTGATTAGAATACCATACCGAGAGAGCGGTGGCAAGACTGCATTTACAAATGAGCTAGGGCTCTGAGATCGAGTTTGATTACCACCTGCCCATTTAGTATAGAACCAACCATGCACTGTCTGAATTCGTGGTCTTCTGTGCAATGCCAATGTGACACCATCTTCGACATTTTTGTCAGAAAAATGCAGTCTTGTTACGTTTTACTTTTATGCATACTTGGAATTCATGGCAATTGTCGCACGAAAAGTATCTTTGGATTACTGACACTGAATGTTGGACATGACACCTATACTTGCAATATCATGTATTTTGGTTGTCAATGAATGAGCACATCATATTGTTTTGACTATGACAGGCCGAACGACAGATGTAAACATCCTTGGTGCCCTCCGTAAATGTCGGTATTGCATATGCCTATAGTGAAGTGTTCAGCAGGTACACCAGTATCACTATATGTGATATTTTGTGTCACTTTTACAATTTTGACAAATCTGTCTGAGCAGACGCGAATGAAAAAAAAATAAAAAATGGACCACGCTTCAAGAAGGATTGTCCAAAAATTGCTGACACGTGGGTGTATATGAAACCAACACAAATGAGCGAAAAAAAGTCCAACAATCTTCAGTATTTTCACGCAAGTAATTTCGAACAGACTAATGCGATTGAGCCTCAGATAAAACTGGCATACTTTCCGTTTTTATACTTGTTGTATTTCTTATCTTGTACATAGTTGACCCATTTAGTGCCACCAAACTCAGAAAGAACGACGCAGGTGTTGTCAACAAACTTCGAATCTTTTCCTAGAAATAAGTTGTTAAAAATGTTAGCCTGCTTTCTGCTTTTGATGGCGTTCGGAACACTTTATCCGGCACAGGTGAGCCTTAGTTAAAGAGGAAATTAATAGCAGAATAACAGCTGAACATGCATTTTCAAGCTTTGAGCTTCTCCATTTGATCAAGATATAGCTCGGGACCTGTCAACGCAGAATACATGGTGTATGTGCGAATATCTGACAGGTTGAATTTCACACAGGCTATCCATATGCCTCGAAACATCGAGAAATAATCCATTTCTTGGTTGCAAAGTATTTGAAGAAATGTATTGTCTGACAGTTAAAATGTGTCTGGGGTTCTGGGGTTTTTCATACAATATTGAATAAAAGACATCTCTGGGCATATAATATACCTCTCTGGGTACATATTTAGGTCGATCTAGATCAATCTAGATGGCTAGGGTATTTGCTCTCCACGATTCGTGTCTTTCCTCCTGTTTAACACGCTTTAGTTGTTTGTGTCAACGGTAGAATATATCCACTTTCTTCAATATAGGGAGACGAAGAGTGGGTGGCGACACCAGGAAAGCAATGTAGGACAAACCGGGACTGTGGTGACATTCAGACAACGTGCTGCTCTATCACACCTGCTTTTGGGAAGCGACAGGTGTCCCAGAGTGGAATCCCCTTGACTGTAAACTACTGCTTAGGTTACAAAGGTCTTAGTGCTCCGTGGTGCTCCTTAAATATGCAGTATTCTGAACACACTGAAAACTACTTCGGCCTCTGCCCTTGCGGACCGGGACTAACCTGCAGGGCCACTGATGAATTAGACCCGAAATGGTACCCTAGGGATAGGTACGGAAAATGTCAGTCAAGCAAATGAAGGTCGTTATAAAATGCATGTGTGTAACGATCGTTTCTGCGTTATATGGGAATAAATACAACCGTCACCTTCGCTATGGTAAACCTGCGGTGGAAAGAGGATTTCCATTTGTGTTCTAATATTAATATTTGTATGACTACGGTTCACACTAATCCACTTCCGGTCATTCCGATTTGAATTATTGGTTACGGTATCCACGCAAAATAAATCTCAGTTCATTTGGTTACTACACTATCCACGTGTGGTAAATGGAGTTCCCACACACTGATGATAACCTGACCTTGCGATAAGAGTGGGTTTCCATAGAATGCAACCATCAGCCGATTTTACCAGACACAGATAATAAATAAGCGATACGCTACAACGGTATTGTGGAGCTATAGAGTCATCATAACAATGAAAAATGAAATATATGTATCTAATATCGCTCAAACCGGTGCCAGGGGTCGTGTGTTCATTTCAATTCAATATCTCAACATGAACCCCCACAATAAAAGCGTGGCTGGGATACAAATGATCACAAGGATCACTTTTGGTTCTTCTGGTGTTTTAGAAATATACTGTCAGTATATTTGTCTGTGGGGTCATATGACATCTTGTCAGAACTCCGGCATCGTTTTTCACCATTCTTTTCATGCTGCGTTTAATTGTTGCTTGTATACGGTGGGATTTTGCTGGGGGACTTTTCGTCCCCGAAGCTAGCCCTCTGTACAAACAATTGTGATTGTAGATTTGTGACTTGTAAACATGGCGGAGAATGAAGCTCTTGGTCGGCGTCGGACCTCACAGGTATTTATTCTGAATACGATGTTGCATCTAATAATTTCTCCCTGGTGTGGGCCGTTTTTTGCTATCTGGCGGTCATATAGTTCATCATTTTCCAACAGATGACTTGATAGGTCTATTACAGCGTGAATGAGTGAGTGAATACGATTTAACGTCGCTTTCAACCATATTTCAGTCATATCACGACGTTGGGTCCTATTCCTTTTCACACCCGGGAACCACACGAGTGGGGTCCTATTTCGTTTCACACCCGGAAGCCCCACGGGTGCCTCAGTTAGTTGCCTCTTACGACAAGCTGTCCGAGGAGCTGAGGCTTATTCTTACCATCACCTGCGGTGTGCTCAACAACGTCCCATGTTAATCCCCGGAAGCCCCACGTGTCTAGGTCTAAAATATGGCTCTGAAATATTTGTATCTAATATCGCTCAAGCCGGTGCTAGTTACCGTGTGGTTATGTCAATTCCATATGTCAACATGAACGGCTGCAACCAATGCGTGGCTGAGATACAAATCATCACAAGAATCACTTTTGGTTCTTGTGATGTTTTATGAATATGCAGTCAGTATTTTTGTCTGTGGTGTCATATGACTTCTTGTCCGTACTCCGGCATCGTTTGCCATCACCCTTTTAAAAATGTTGCGTTTAATTGGGATTATAGTACGGCGTAATATGACACGAATTATAAAGTACTGAAGTTGGTGTTTGTGGAAAAATAACCACCTCCTCACGCGGCATATTAAGTTTTCCATTAAAATGGAGTTCAAAACCGCTATATCGGGGTTTTTGGCGTTGTTACTGATTGTCGGATGTTATGATGATTCTATAGCTCAGTCACGCGTTATGGTTTTGAGATGTAAGCGAAGGCTTAGATTAGAATAAAAGATAAATGTTCGTGAAATTTCTCGTCCCATCTTTGAAACTAAAATTCTAAGTCACTGGCTAGAAGGTATATTGTATGGGGGATGTTATGCCCAGTCACGAAGGATCTTCTAGAATTAAACGCAGCCATCAAAACGTTGGAATAATGACAAGAAGTCATATGACGTTACAGGTAACTATTCTGGTCAGGTCCTTAGGGAAGAACTCTTACTCTTGGATTCAACCTTCGAATATTAGCAATTAAGCTGTTGATATTTGGAATGAATATTGTTAGAAAATATCTTGACGAGAGGCAATAGTCTGCTGAGAGTAAATGGTAATGGTTATTAATTATCAAGACACGTCACGTAAACCTAACAAAGTAAATAACATATTGCGATTTCAAAAAACCCCACAAACGATAACTAATACAATACAATGCTCACATAGAATTGTCAGAGGATTACTCAAATGAAATAAGCCTAGAATCTTTTACACTGAGACAGATTTAAGTGTAAATTGATGCTAGTCAATACTAGGCTCCTGAAGATGTTACAAAGGCCATGGACATTTGAAGGTTGTTGCCTACACCATGACTAGATGGCAGACATATGCTGGAAATTAGTACTTCAGCTCAAAGGAATCCAATAGATATTAGTTGATCAAAAACCTAATATATTACTTAACAAAAGTCCTGTAAATATCATCTTGGAGAATGCAGTTATATGTGCTAGGTATGGTACATCTAGCGTCATTCTTATACGAGATGCCGGTGTGATGGATAAGAATGTCCTGGTGATTAGTGTCCCTTTTCATATCCTTTTCTATTGCGACCAAGGACGGACACTTGTCCCCATGCAATGTAGAGAAAAGTGTCCTAGCTAGGTTAGGATATAGGGGCCGGACACTCTTAGCCACCGGACATTCTTAGCCGCCACACCGCTCACAAAAATGATAAAAAACTTCGTGATGCGCCATACATGGGAAACAGGATATTGTATGTCGTTTGCATTACCAACTTATCATTTTCCTCATTAGCCAAATTCCTCATAGTCGAAAGGGATCAGTCCTTATCCAATTGTCTGGCTGGTAGCATTGATAACTGTTTATACCACCTATCTTGAACCCCTCTCCCGAGCTTACGAACTCCTTTGAATTCTTTATCATATATACATGTAGGAACTGATATCTGGCAGATTCGTTGCAGTTGTGAACGCGGAAATTCCGACAGATTGTCGCATCTGATGAAGTCTACAAATTTCAAACTGGTGCAACTGACCGACCGACTGAGTAATTGCAGAGTGTATCTTATGCTCATCGATCCACCTCGGACGTTCGATACCAGCACTGTCTTCAAGTTCGAAAATCAAGTTGCCACCTCCATACAAAACCATCTATGAGAAACCACCGAGTTTACGAAATGGTGTAACGGTACATGAATCATTCCAATTACCTATCTTGCATGAGCAGAAATGAACCTGCTCATTATAGCTGATAGGATTTTCGGGAGGAAATTGACCGAAGAACTTCTCGAGTGGATAACAAAGCCATGCTCCTAACACCAGGATCGATAGCTAACTCTCATCTTGGTCCAGAAGTACCAATGTTCAGCCAGGCCCGAGCGTTAGTGCCCACTATTGTGGCATTGAACTCGTAATTGATAGAATCTCCTTGTATCTGTCGAGGTGCAATTCAGTTCCTCTGGGTCAATGATCAAACAGGATTTTGTAGACAAGATCCGTATTTGCAGGGAAGCTATAACTGATTTTAGAGATATGATGTTGCCGCTAGAATATTAACACAGACATCTGATGTGCCGCTGATGCCTTACTGGGGATAAAATTCCACGGGACCTTAATTATCGGGGAAATCAGACGAAGAGCAAAACAGAAAACTCTAAAGGAAATAACTTGCCACGGTGGTGAACATGTATACGCATATATACAAGCACCAAATTTCACTATTTTCATAACATTGATACAACTAGGTGGGTTAGATTTCACTCTGCAAACAATGGATAATAAGCTTCGTGCCTTCGCTGGTATACTACAGTGAACGCACGCATCATATGGATAATAACACGCTCTACGTGTGTCTTGGTCCGAGAAGGTTTCACTTTCTCGCAAATACACCACTGAGCCTCTGTGCAGTTTTCCTTTTCGTCCAAATTAATCACTTACCCAGGATTTCCTTTTGTAAAGTAATCAGACTTGTTTTTGAGCAGGTATTAACCCTACGGGGGGGGGGGCATTTTACGTTGTTTCCGGAACGACACAAAAAGGAGAGCTGACACTTCGCGACTTTATAGCTTATCATATTGGGGTCATTTTGAGCCCATTTGCATAACCTCCGGAGCAGAACATCATGAGTAGATTCAAAGTGGCGGCCCGGTGCAGTACCAGAAAAGTGATGTTTTCTTCATTTTTTTTCAAGATTTCTCCTTTTTCCCGGTGAAAATTGGACAAAAACTATTTTATTTCACATCACATTAACATTTGCTAATTTATCATGCAGTTTTTGCGGAGAAATTGCAAAAACAAAAAATTCGAAAAATTTGACCGAATATCGACCAAAAAATGCCCGTTTTTGAAAATGACGTCAAAGCTTGACCCAAGGGTATAGTGTGGTAAGTTACAGCTTCCTAGCTGAAGGGGTAAGAAAAATAATTAGGAGGGCCATTTCGGCCCCCCAGGTCTGGGACCAGGTCAGATTGGGTTAAAAAAAGAGAGAATATGTTACAGTATAAAAAATCTGTAGTATTATTTTACCTGTTGACCTAAGCTCATATGCAGCACCCGCTGTCTAATTATAAGACTATTAGTTCTACGTTTGAAAAACTCATCAGTAGCTTACATGAGAGTATTGATTTTACAACACTGAGGTGTCGTGTGTATTTATTGAAGTATGTAGTAGATGTCTCAAATGAAACTGATTTCAAGTCGACAAGGTCTGTTTATCACCCTGATCACTGGTGCTATATCGACATCTGGATCGATGGTGATCCTATCAACACACTACTCGATTTGATGGAAAACATCAATAGTTTTCGCCTATCGCTTAGGAAATGCTATTTCCTTGTGCTTATCTTAAGCTTCACTGCGTTTCTGGGGAGGTTAGAGATCTCAATTAGTGTTAATGCATTGGCCTCACAGACATGCACGTACGTTCTCAATAAAAAGGACAACAACATCCCGCAGAGGCTGGAGGCTATAACTATGCTAAATAGATATCTATATCTCCTATCTATATCGGTTCTACTTTTATTTACTATTGCTCCTTAAAAATATTAACACCATGCACAGTTTCATCCGATGTTCTCATTACAACTACATCCGAAATTCTAAAGCAAGGCGGCAAATAGGAAATTCAATAGCCAGTTGCCGCCCATGAAGACTTTCCGCGTCCATAATTTTAAGACCTAAGGGACCGTTCAAAATTCAGCTGATGACCCTAAGTTATGTGTGACCCCCCTCTTTTGGCTGGAAGGTTACACATGTACCAGTGACTACCCCTCACCTCTCACCTGACACCATATTTACCAATGACCACCCCCCCCCATCTCCCTACTAACACACACCCAATTCCAACATAGCCAAGGGCACTAAATGATGCAGTGTGGAATTATATTAAGACCGATTGAAAACTAGTTAATAATACGAAGAGCTATTCTTTGATTAATTGATTCGCGGTACAGTATTATACATGTGAAAAAGTGACAGGGAACGTGACACGGTTCTGCACTACGACGTAACAACTGCGAGGAGCTCGGAAATTAAATTCTGTATGACGTATTTATTCGCATTCTCCGGTTTGAGGTAAAATTATGTCATACTGCATCACGATGATAGATACTACTACATACAACGGCTCAGGGAAACGACGAGGTTATGTTTGTTATACTGACACAGAGATAAACTATAAAAGTACGGACGAATCCGACATGATTAATTTCATGCATTCATCATGTCGGCTTCGTCACAAAAACACTGCAAAAAATGGATGGCGTTTTATAATATTATAAAACTATTAAAATTATTCTATTTTATAATATTATCCTCATCATGACATTTCCGTCAGTGCATCTTGTTTTGTAGTACGCCACAATTTATTTCTTCAACTTTGGGGCAGCATAAATTATTGAATGGTTGTGTCAGTCTCAAAATGCGGGATATATTCATTTAGATAGTCAATGCCCACAACATACAGTACATGGTGAAACTGCACTGCACCTCGATGTGTTTAGATAAAGAATTTGCTACATGGACTGTGTACTGACTCAAATCTAATCGGTATGAATAGGGGCCTAGCTGTTAAATGTTAATAAGACATTTTTAGAAGAGTAAATATGATGGTGAAGCCATTCACCAGTCTCATGTCCTACACCATTACACGAGGTGTGTACAGAGCTGAATGTTAACAGAACATAGGTATACGGTACTGTATGTTGTATAGGCCTATGATAAACCATAGAGCTTACTGTTCTAGTAGGCTCCATGGATAAACAAAACCCTATTCTGATACATGTGTTTCCTGATCTAAAGTCCTCCCAGCTGGTTCTTAGACCTAAAAAACATGAAATTCATACAGAAGCTCAAGAAATCCTAGCTGCTGAATAGCTGTCCATTTGTCAACCGTCTTCTAAAGGTGTCAGCCTATTTTGATTGAAAACAAATTCCAAGTTACTTATGACCCCCACTCTACACACAGCCTAGTTACACACGGCCCCCCCCTCCCCCCCCCCTTCGTTGAACTTGCTGTTATTGGTGACCCCTCGCACATTCACCGCTCCCCCCTCCGGATAAATTTTGAACGGTCCCTAATGCATACGGAGAGAGAGAGAGAATTAAGGTTTAACGTCGTTCAGAATTATTTCAACTATATAGCGACGATCAAACAAAAGTCCATAACCCAGCAATGCAGAAGTAACATACTTTCACATACATTAAAACTTATGCAACAAACCGATTTTTTCAAATAACCTAAAATACAGTCTTCTTTTACTCGACTAAAAGTATCTTCTAAAGTAGCTCCTATAAACGGTTGATACTTGGTGTAAGTATACATTGTCCAAGCCTTTGTGTAGCTGAAAGCTCTGGATCTTGTTACATTGTTGACCTCAGACTTGACTATATTATGAATTGTCTCGTGATCCTTACATGAAGTATGGACCATATAAACGGTATAAAGTCTTTTGGTAGAAAGAAACGATCAAGAATCTTTTACTTATTTTAATATTTATGATGTCATATCGTAAAATCCCTATCAGTATTCCTGTCTCACTAAATAATTTCCCAATCGATTACTTGAGAATTGTGCCGGTGCTAGGGGCAGTATAGATGATTCACAGTCTTCACATGAACACGCGCAATAAAGGCGCGGCTGAGATACTAAAACTACGTCCGAAAATCCACCATGTTCTCGGGTCTGAATGTGAGGTGACCAGGGAAGCTTTTCTGTGGAGCCATATGGCAACTTTTTAGTCGCCAGATGTCGCCAGTTTTTCCCACTTGAGTATAGAGCCCACAGTTTTTCCCACAGAGCCTGTGGCATACATATTCTTCTTCTCCTCCCGATTTTCTTTATTTAATTCCTTAACTTTTTAACAAAATGACGGGGTTTTCTCACATTTCAGTAGGATATCTATGGCGTCATGTTGATGTGGTGCTACACAATTTAGGTCAGTAGGTCAAAGAATTTGTGAGTGGATACGTTTAGTAGAGGCGATATATCAAAGGTTTTGGTGAGTGGGTACGTTAGTGAGAGGTTATATGTCAAAGATTTTAGTGAGTGGATAACTTAGTGGGAGGTGATATGTCAGATATCAAGGATAGCTATGGGGTCATGTTGATTACTGATCAGCAATACGGATTTGATATTTTTGGAACATCTTGATGTCTTGCCCGCATCATTGAAAACTGTTGACCGCTTCTCTCTTGCAGGAATCTAGCCTATGTTTATGTATACTATGACTGTCTGTTTGAATTTGGTGCTAATACTGTTATATGGATATGGAATAGGTCTTTGGATTATGGACGCGGATATTCTTTAATGGACGACGGCTGAATTGTGAATGACGCTTGTAAAGTATAAAAATTTAGGCCAAATGTCAAAGTCAAGGTCACGGTGAACCCCCCCAAAAACGAGAAATATAAAGTAAAAATCATTTTTTGTCAATGGATACATGCAGATGATAAGCGAGGTATACAAATTGTGGTCAAAATTTCAAAGATCAAGGTCATTGTGACCCAAATAACAGGAAAAGATTAAAATCGAAGGTTATGGTGAGTGGAAATGTTAGAGGGAAAACATATGTCAGGCGTCAATTTTGACGAGAAAGGTTCAGCGGTCGAGACGGTGATCGCCCAATCAGGTGTGAACTCTCATCAAACTTCAGGAATACCTCAAGCTCACAGCAAAAAAGATAGCTAGATCGAAGTGACTGTGGACCAATAATTAGGATTTCATTGAAAATCTCTATTTTGTACATAGAAATCGTCGAATTGAGGGGAGGCCTTGCCTCGAGTAGAAAGTTTGGGATCAAAAGGTCAAGCTCAAGGTCACTGGCCACCAACAACTAATTAAAACATGAAAAACACGAAAGACTCATTTGCTTTTAAATGACATAGCCATAGTACATGTTAGTATCTTAGTTCATCTGGTGTGGCTATACGTTTCTTTGGTATGTCACGAGTGAGTGTGAAGGTACGTCTGAATGTGGTGGACACAAACCTTTCATTAAATATCCTGTCGGCGTCCACAAAAGCGAAGTCATGGTAACGTTTTACTGGGGTTAAACTCAAATTGGAATTTGAAACAGCAAGGAACCATGGTCATGCATAGTACCACCAACTCTGTATATCTATCAATTGGGTAATGTTTGGAGTAAATCAATGTGATTTATACACAGATTAACACGTACTTTCACGAACAAACCAGCTCATTATTCCGCTACACACACGTTAACTTCACGCTACGTGCACTCACTAGAACACACAACTGTGTCCTAATATCAACTACCCCCTTGTCAGTCAGCCCTTGATCAAAGAATGCAATGTAATTTATAGCTCACATATGGAGAAAACTACTCTCGCCATTTAAACAGTAACCCGACACGTTCTACCTTTTGTGTTAACCTGCCCATTAGACTGAACACAATGTGGTGTTGCACCCCCTTCAGTCATGTGAGGACAGCGGGGTCAATGAGAGGCTAAATAACGTTCTCTCACTTCACCGATGGGCTTGTCAGCGAATGGCTCGATGTTTATATATTCTCGAAGTTTTCGAATGACACACGTTTACTCAGGGTCAGCTGAGATTAGCTGGGTGAAGCAGTAATGTTAATATGAGAATGGAATTGATTTTGAAATAAATTGAAAATCGGGAAAAGGAGATTTTTCTAATGTTTTCATGGTATGATTCAATCTGTCCCTTAGCACACATTTCGACGATAACATCGATGCAGTGAATTTGTACGAGGCGCTCAAGGAGCGATCTAATCTTCACTTCACAGAGCCCGCTTGTTACTACAGTTGATATCACATTGAAGCCCCACACCCCACCTATCCAATTCCACAAACGCCTTTTATCAAGTATGTGCTCGATGAAAAGGACAATGTAGGATGGGACAAAATGCGGAGTGACATTTCGAGTAAATACGAAACGCAATAACACTCCCAATTTCAATTAATGTACAACTCACTCGACGTATTGATTGCCTCGAAGCATTGATGACGTTTTGGACAATAAACTACATTACGTAACTCTAGGTGAATTGCAGCTCAAGAGCAGATTTCAAATAGTATTGATCGATTCAAATGCTGACGGATATGTGAAAACTCTCGTCATTACAACAAAGAAAAGGCCCGCGACTCAGGTTGACGAGTACGCCAATAAAAGCAATCTATTTTTCACGTTTCTGATATTATTACTTGGATCCTGTGAGACAATTGACGCATAATAACATCTTGATGCATAATAACATCATGATCGTGTTAATCTTCAAACATTTAAGATGAACGTGCATATGACTGATCTGAAATGACCTATTTCAAAGAATATGTGATCATTAGTTTTGCTACAGTTACTTGTGCATTTATCTATTACAAAGTGAACAGAATTGGTAATAATTGTATACAGTCGACAGAGCAGAGACATGGTCTCATCCAGTCCACACGCAGGTCCACTAGCCTTTTGTTTTCTATCGGAGGTAGTTTTTGAATGAAGAAAGATGACGATGCATGAGTTGAAGGGCGCGATTCAATTGGCGGAATTTGAAGGTTGTACATGTAGGCTTGGAGTATCAGTTCCTGTTTTTCTTCTAAAATATGTCATGTAAGTACATGTAATAGGAAAATAAGGCATACTAAAGGTATAATAAGCTTCAAATCACTCGCGCATTTACTGAAATAAGTATTTTAAGTCCATATCGACTTTTTGGAGCTAATGCCATCAACATATGTACGTTCTTATTCGATCCGAGCAGCCATAACTCTCTGATCACTGACCCGAGCCTTCTCGACAAACGTATAAAGAGATCCCATCAATCTTGAGCTCACTACAAGTACTTCAGTTGTCGATAACATACTTTGGTTTGATGTTAAATTCTGCTCAACATGTGAGTTAGACATCGACTTCGTATTCTGTTCATGTAGTCCTAAGCATCGATTCCGCAAATCCCTTCTTCCGCTTTACTGATAATGAAATATGGCTTCGCGATAATCGACACACTCCCTCCTACAAAATCAGCACGAGGTGTTGCCTATACTGAGATAACACTATTCTCTCCAAGAACAGAGGAAAAAATCGATCGCTAGAATTTACGTTAATATCCAGGGGCAAGGCAATCTCATTCTGATACTGTTTGTAAGGCAAATATTTTTAATCACATGGTTCATGCTACTGGGTGTTCGGGAAATATCCAAAGTGACACATCGTCAGCTTTGTGGAATTTCTGTAACCATCTTCGTCTTTCAACATTATGAGATCATGTTGATATTCGAAAAATATTTGAAATACTAATCGACGGTGAGAACATTGGGTGGTGGATAATTTTATCTAGTGGTGTATATATGAGAAGCAACTGCCTAGCTGGCTGGCCAAAATTGACATTACTGAACCCCAACTGTTGATACATAATATGACTGAAAATATCTTTCGCCATCACTCAAATAATAATTTAATTCAACATGAATTTTTTTTACAAATATGAATTCCAGTTACTTCTACCATGTGTATCATTGGACCCAGGGAATTTGACGGTTTCGCAACAAACAAGGAGACTCTAGTAATCTCGAACTTTATTTTATAGTAGTCGTCGATATCCACGAACTGAGATGAAAACGAATTTGAAATGCCATCAAGATATTGATTTGACACTAAGGGCTTGGAGTTTTCAATTGCGTTACTCAAATTATTCCAGCCCATCCGCGAAACCCATTATCGGCCTAACAAAATAAATTGCACAACAGATCTGACATCAAAGTATTCAAATTATGCCTTAACCAAACCATCTAGAAGTTGATTTCACATAGTTAAGATTCGCTTCCTTGTATTAATTTTGTTATTTAAAAAAAACTGTGGCATTGAATGCATGTGTATAATGTATATTAAAATTTAAAAAATACTTTACTGAAGAACTTTACGGATCTGATTGACCGTCATAGTTCATTAATAATATCGGTGTTCGAGAAAACAGATCACCGACATAATAATGTCAGAAACGATAAAGCATTCTTTAGATCTGCTACATACAATGGATATCAGTCATGGGATTTTTTTCTCGTTTATAGAGTTGCTTGTATTTATCAGTAATAATATCCATGTGAAACATGGCAACACTATATATGAAGAGCAAATGGGTATTCCAATGTTTTGCTAATTGTGCACACCTTATGGCTGATATCTATCTGTTCACTTACGAATACGACTTTTTTTGCAAGCGGTTACAAATCCCGTTCCTTCTCATTTACCAAACGCTATATTGACGATTTTCTCGCTGTAGATAATCGCTCTATATATGGCGCAGTGAAGGTTATGTATCCGCCTACACTGGATTTGAAGGAAACTGTAGATAGCCCTAGCTGCACATCACACTTAGACATATATCTCTATAACAATGAATTGGACCTTCTCTCTAGTCGACTTTACGACACGAGAGATCATTACAATTTCGATATCGTATACTATCTCTTTCTGGACAGCAACATTCCAGTGTAACCTACATATGGCGTATACATATCATGCCTAGTAGCATTTGCTAGACCCTGTGTGAAATGTGACGATTTTAATCAACGTCACACGACAGCAGATCATAAACTTATAAAACAGGCTCCTCTCAAAGTTTTTCAAATTTGGCGATACATATTGCATGTTGATTGCAACATACGAACGTTGTGTGCAAGATCTGTTGCGTTACGTTTCGTAACATGTGTCTCACTTGGGACCGTATGGACCCATGTACTTCTAGCTCCTCATGCTGTTCCTATGAACACCAACTATCAAAGCGTGAATGAGATACATCGTTCTCTAGATATCGACTTTACAACGAAAACCATATGGATTAAGAATACTAATCAGCGCTACAGATTTAATACTTTTGGAACATCATGATGTCTGGCCGACATCATTGAAAACGTTTGACCGCTTCTCTCTTGGTGGAAATTAGTATGTTTCTGCATACTATGATTGTTGTTGTTTTATTTATGAATTTGGTGCTAATGCTATTGCTGTTATATAGGAAGGTCTTCGGATTAAGGATACGGAAATTCTTTAATGCCGACGGCTAAATATTGAATGACGGGCTAGACGCTTGTATTCGTCCGGTAGCTCTCTTTTTGTTTGACTATGAACTTCCCATTTAACTCTACCAGGCCTGGGCCCCTACCAAACTTTCTGCGCTATCTCCGAAACGACAAAAAATCGAGAGCTGACACTCCGTGACTGTATAGTTTATCATATTGAGGTCATTTTGAGCCCATTTGCATAACCCCCGAGGAGGGGATCATGCGTAAATTCAAGATGGCGTCCACACAGGGTACCTGAAAAGTGATATTTTCGTCATTTTTCTTCAAAATGTCTGTTTTTCTGAGATGAAAAGTGAGAAAAAACTATTTTATTTCACATCACATTAATATTTACTAATTTATTATGCACTTTTTGAGGAGAAATTGCATAAATCAAAAATTGAAAAAAAATAACCAAAAAATCGACCCCAAAATGTCGTTTTTAAAGATGACGTCATATTGAATTTCTGTTATATTTTCTGGTAGGGCTTTGCCTAAAGGTATAGTGTGGTAAGTTTCAACCCCCTAGCTCAAGGAGTACGAAAACGCCCCCCACCCCACAAGTCCTGGACAGGCCCCAGGCCATATAGGGTTAATCTAAGACAAAAAGACATGGATTTTACCGTCTGATTTTTGTCATAGCTCTTCGTTTTACGTATAGGTACAGTAGCTGGGTTCAATATATTAACTATACTCACTTTTGAAGTTCTACATTAATCTGTTAAAATGGATTAAATCAAAAGCAAGCGCTTATCATATCTATGTGGACGCTATTCTATTGTTTTACTAAATTATGCAGTCTACGGTTAATCGGTACTTCCAATGAGTCCATCAGCTTGTGCAAACCATTTTATAATTCATGTCAACGTATAACTTAAGGTATGGTCATTCCTGGTTACCCATTCAATATCGTTTTATGAATGAACAAATACACCTTCGGTTGACTATAGGATACAATTAAAACATTTCCACTACTATATCCGGACGATAGGAGAAATAGACAAGACAGTATAAGATAGGCTTGAACAAATAAATTCTTGGAATAAGCGACGTGGTAGTCACGTGGCATTACGTGGCAATCCTAATCGCTCGAATTATTTCCCTTCAACGCTTCATACCCGAATCACTCGAATTATTTCACGCGAACCATCGTTCAGTACAGGGGAAGTTTAGCTGAACAGCAATGTTTATGTTTTATTGAGATACCTAAATGACACAAGATGTGTGAGACTATTCATTGTTGGACTGGTGAAAAGAGTCGACAGTTAGATTATTTAGTCGATACTTTCCTCCAAATTACTCGATGTCTTGTAAACAAAAACGTCCATTAGTTCCATGGACCATATGAAATCGCAGAAGTCGATACCACCTCTGCAGAATTTGTGTGGGATATTGTTAGCTTATACATGTAGCAATGAAACAAAACTTTCAGCATAATGGAAATGGTGGTTTTACCATTATCGCGAATTAAAAAAATAAATTTCATTGAAGGCGATCGTGTAGATGTTCGCTATAGAGAAGATGTGTTTTTCAGGTTTAGTTTGCTTAAAAAAAAATACCTCACTGGCTAGATCCATTTACGCCAATGTTCTATAATGGATACAAAGGAGGTTCCTAACAATCACC